>APFE030802893.1:269413-300737 GCA_000404065.3 Pinus taeda
ACACCGCTCACAAATAGATCACAGATCAATACACCAGTATTTTGACATGGTTAAAACCCTCAGAGAGGGAAACAGTCCACGGCCTGCGCCAACGTGGCTACTACAGGCAATTTATTAATAAAAGAATGAAATTTACATAAGCTTCTCTCATGCACGGTTAACCTACAAATGACCCTCCATGCGCTTTAAATAGAATTCATGGACCAATCGGGTGTCAAGCCACGGATCAAGTGTCGGTATACCGAGGAGAGAATGGATCACTACATATCGTGACCGTCAGATTGTAAGTTACAAAAGTACATAGTAAAGAAACACACTTTACCTAACTCTACACTAGACCAAGTTATACTTAACTATTTCGTATGTGTCGAAATATCCTAACACTCTTGCCTCAATTGTCAAGTTATTTCCTATAACCCAATCATATGTATTAAACCAAGGCATGCCCTTCAAATATACACTAGGCTCCACTATTAGCTTCTTGACAATGAAATATATTGTTGTAGCTCAATGAGAAGTCAATGGCAAGTGGCTATCAAGAACATTTCTATTTTCCACAATTCATCCCATATCTAAGTCATATGAAGAGGTTGGAAAGTCATTGTACTTTTGCATCAAACACCCAAAGAGGTGCATCCAATCCAAATCTACCCTTTTATTCTTCCAAAATTCATTTGATTTATGTGTCATATCACCGACTACCTCACCTATGAGTTCTCAAGAACGTTACAACCTCCTCCTTGGTCCTCACATAAGAAGGTTGTTACACTTCTTACTCATTATATTGGTTTGTTTCTAAGCATACCATACAAGTCAAAATCTTCTTGGTTTCGTTGGTTGAATATTCCATCATCTTTATCTACTTACTCAATTTTGGGTCATCCTACTTAGACAAGCATCCATCCATCATGTAGTCACTACCATTGCCATGGTGACAATTATGGCTACAAGTCTAGTGAGCCTCTACTTCAACATGTTCAATGTTCATCCAAGTCTTAGATGTCCAAACTTGATACTACACCATTACTTCAATTAACATGTCATGTTTTTGTACATAAACCTCTCTATGTCTTGAGATAGTCAAGTGACTAGCGCAACTATCATACCAAAGTAATGAGAAATACACACCATGGTTAAAATAATATTTTCATGCTACAATTAAGTTTATCTGTGTAATTCTTGTGGACCTAGGCAAAGTCCCCACCATTGCCTCGAACTATCAAGTCACTTGTTGCAACCCAAAATCCAAAATGAAGGTGGCATATGGACAACATATCCACATCCTTTTAAGTGTCTCAACAATCTATCCAAAGTTTCCTAAGTCAAATGAACTAGCTAAAAGGATCGTACCTCTTGTCAAAGAGAGGCACATTTGCACCAATACTTTAATCACTTTCAAATAATGGTCCTTCCAATCTTCAAGTTGTCCAACAATCACTTGCAAGCTACCCAAGGAGTTCTCTACCTCATCCTAAGTTGTGTACAAAAGTTGGGAGACCATTTTCCAATTTATTTGGTCTGGATTCCTTGTTGCCCCATATATGTCGATTGTTAATGTTTTACTTGGTTGACTTCTTTGTTGCCTCCATTCATCACATAGAGTAGAACTTCCTTTTCACACCAAACAAGCATTTGGTTCTTTGACACTATCATCACAATCACCCAAGGGAAATTTTCACTCCTTCTACAAGGTTATCAAGATGTCTCCACAACTAAATGATTCTTCCAAGGCACCCATGCACTAGTTCCTACATCTTGGACTCCAAGTTATCCAACTTGTTGTTGCTATAGAGGAGAGGATAGCCTATTTATATAACAAATTTATAACAAAACAACTCCTCCATATCCTTCTCTTTCACCAAGTCTACAATATGTCCACCAAGAGAGTCATCATCACAACTCTTATTCTAAGCTTCCATCCACAAGTCTACCCAAACCTATTGTCGAGGTATCTAGAATGTCCAACATCCCCTTAAAGTTTGTAGCACTTCAAGTACTCTCAATTCTATTAGCATACCCATCAAATTGGGTTACACTTGGACTTCCACCAAGACACCAAACTTCACCTTTAAAGAACCAACCATTGCAACATTTTGAAAATGCAAGAAACAAAGAACATGCATAAAAAAAACTTGGTTTCATTAATGATTCAACTCCAACTTGCCACCTCAATCATGTAACTCATCCGAGACAACATATATGTTCTACGCTAAATTGTACTGGTGGCCTTCTACATCAAGGCATAATTTTCCACATGTGAATTGAGCATGGTTTCTCACCTTGGTGTTTGGAAATTCATCCCCAAATCCTACTTCCCTGCCATGAAGTGCTCATTTGTTCAATAGAGTGCACAATCTATGACAAAGTCAAGCTCATGGACACAAAATGGATCTAATACCAATGTCATGGTCTTGAAGTTTACACAAAATGTTTCTACAACTTGATGCACTCAAGTCATTTTGGCACCTATGTTATGCTACACTACCTTGTCTCAACCATAGTGGTTATGGAATTCTATACTTGCTATAACTAGACTGCACCTTTTCACCTAATGTTTGCCCATAACTTTTACTTAGGTTACAATGTCAGATGCACCAAACCCTACTAAACTCAAGATTGTCCAAGAAGCATACTACGTGCACGTCCAACCGTGAACTCAAAAATTCCATAGAAATACTTATACTTAGCCAAATGTAACATGATGGGTATGTACTATATTCTTTACACAACTAGCCCCATGTGCTCATATGTATCGAGTGCAAAGGGGGGGCCACCAAGGTGGGGGAAGCAACCCCACTTATCTAGGTGGATCCATGGAGGGGTTTAAGCCACTGGAAAAAACGGTAACATTTTTTTTGTCTACTTTTGATGGTTTTAGACACATGGTTTTTCTTTTCGTGTTTTTGTGGTGCGTAGTGTTTCAACCCATGGTTTTCTAATTTCAGTTAAGGAATTAAGGTTTTAATCTAATCCAAGTTAATTTATTAGGGGTCTTGGATGTCACAGGATCCTATATATTCTATTGTAAATAGTGAAGTTGATTGATGATAAAACTAAAAGGTGTGGCTCTAAACGGTTTGTTAGTTTTCCTAGTTTTGGTTTCCAAGGTAAATCCTCGTGTATTTTGTGTTTGTCATTGTTTACTATTATGATTATTAAGATTTTGTGTGTGCATTGCATTATTGTAAAAGGATTAAAACTTACATAACACTTAGAAAACCATAAGCTTACATGGGATAATACATTCAAATGTGTAAAACATCCACACACGTTCTTAGTATATGTGGATGGGTAACACCCAAGCTAGGCACCTAACACCCTCATGTCTGTGTGTGTGAGATATATAATGGGAATATCATGGCCTCTTCTTATGGCTCAACTTTAGAGTACAAAGAAATCAAGGACAAATAACATCGTTCCCAAAGATGTCCAAATGACCATGTACAAACTAACCCAACAACTTCCATAGGTCTACCTCCTTCAACCACCTTCCATTCTTCATCTCACCAAGGAAATACAAATTTATCCATTGCACCCCTCTATGGCACAAACATAGAAATCCTTATCCTTGCTCCTTGCGAAAGCACTTTTTTATTCCATCCCTTGGTGATGTTTCAAATATGATTGATGGTGCCTTGGCTCGTGAAGCACCCACTTTTATGAGTCTTTTCTTTCTCTTGACAATTCATATCACTCTAAGAAGTCCCATCAAGCTAGTTCATTCCACCAAACCATTCCATCACGTCAATTCTATGTCCAAGTTGTCATGATCCCACTAAATCATCCATCCAGACAGGTTGTCTCCACCTAAGTTGTCTCATCTGCCAAGTCTTCCCTATCATGCCAAGGGTGTTCATCCATCCACTACTCCATCTACACTCAAATGTGGTTGAGGTACCCATTGAACATATCCTAATGGAAGCATGCCCGGGGCAGTATACATAGTGAGTGCATCTCACAATTGCAACCCATGGCAGCTTATACCCCTTGACTGCTCCTTACAACCCCCAAGTGAAAAACACCTACCTCCATTGATTCATTAAGTCTCAACACTCCAAACTCTCAAGCCTCTATCCAAGTCCAACTAACACCTTGCCACATTCAACTTAACTCCATCTATAACATGCTCCATCTAAAGGAGTGCCCAAACTGTATCTGTGGGTACCCTATCTATCCACAAGAGCACCCAAGTCCCTATAGTGTGCCCTATCTATCAAGAGCACCAAGTCTTTGTAATACACCCTATTTGTTTGCAAAAGCACCCAAGTCTTCATAGTGCACCCTATTTTTATGTAGGAGCAACCAAGCTTGTCCATAATATATCTTGCAAATGGGCCGAAATGTTCATCCAAAATATGTGTTACCAAGTTAACCCAAAAATGCACCTTGCCAATGGACTAAGGCATCTCCAATGAATCATCTATCCAACATGGTCATTGATTTGATGGAGGTGCCTAATGCCACTCTAGGCAAGGGTCTTACACCCTCTTAATAATGACTGAATCTATTGATAATAGCTCACATAGAAAAATATATTCACTAACTTTTACTACTTGAGAAAGTTCATATGAAGAATCTCACCTTTCACACAATAGCTCATAAGTATTCATAGAGGGAGCTCTATGCATGAGCACCTCATGCTTTCTCTTTCCTCTCAAACATATTCAACTCAATTATAATACGAGGAAGCTAGAGAAAGTAGTTTACCCCTAAGCAAATCTCAAATTTTCTTTACAATAATTAAACACAATTTTATGACATGGTAGGAACTATTTAGGAGTATACCCCTCTTTTATTGTAATATTCTAACTTCAAAATCTCAACATTCCACATAATCTCATTTCATACTTACAAAAATTAATATAATTGTCTTTAAAAAGTTAGCTTGAATGTCTTCTTAGTGTTTTCTTTCCACATCTACCACTTGATATTTTTCTTCTTTTCCCTTAACAAATCTTTCTTCTCATCATTTTCTTACAAACCATAACAATTTGTTGCTAAGATATAATGCTCAATAATCTAAAAAGAATACAAAACAAACTCAATATAGAAAATTGTCTTTGAGAAATCAACTCAATGTCTTCTTAGTGATTTATTTCCACATCTACCACTTGATATTTTTCTTCTTTTCCCTTAACAAATCTTTCTTCCTATCATTTTCTTACAAACGATAACAATTTTTTGCTAAGATATCACACTCAATAATCTAAAAAGAATGCAAAACAAATTCAATATGAAATTTTATCTTTGAGAAATCAACTCAATGTCCTTTTAGTGATTTCTTTCCACATCTACCACTTGATATTTCTCTTCTTTTCCCTTAACAAATCTTTCTTCCCATCATTTTCTTACAAACCATAACAATTTTTTCCTAAAACATCACACTCAATAATCTAAAAAAAAATGCAAAACAAACTCAACATGAAAAATTATCTTTGAGAAATCAACTCAATGTCCTCTTAGTAATTTCTTTCCACATCTACCACTTATATTTTTCTTCTTTTCCCTTAACAAATCTTCCTTCCCATCATTTTCTTATAAATAATAACATTTTTTTGCTAACATATGACACTCAATAGTAATAATAAAAATGAAAAACAAACTCAATATGAAAAATCCAACAATAAAACAATTTTTATTAAACAAACTTTCCAATGCCTACCCCTAATAGATTCAAACATATAGAGTTTTATATTTTTTCCTTTCTTTCTAACTTCTAAACCACCATTTTAAATTTATAACACCAATTTTTTAACATTAATAAATTCTTTATAAATCTCTCATATTGAAATCTTAGTAATGTAGCTAACATGTATCCTCTTTCTTGTCTACAGACTTTCCCTTTATTAAATAGTGAATATGTAAAACTTTCTCTTTATTGAATAGAAATTCTATTTTTTCTTCCGGAAAAAAAACACAGCTAACATGTACCCTCTCACGGGGTGAATTGTCCGGAGCACGGAGAAAACCCTCTCTCACGGCGTGATTTGCACGGAAAACAAACATGTACCCTCTCACGGCGTGAATTGCACGGAGCACGGAAAAATGTTACCCTCTCTCACGCCGTGAACTGGACGTCAGGTCTGTGAAATTAGTCACCTCTGCATCTGTCCAAAAGTCACGCACCGATAGTCATAAGTCAAGCTGACCCGGGCAAGATTTGTTGGACGATGCGAGGCCTCGTTGCCGTGTAGTTGGAGCAGGAGATTGATAATGGAGAACGATTGGGAATCCTATTGAGATGCGCGGCGTATACGCTAGATTTCTGGAAAAATTAGCGTCCGTCCAAAAGTCACGCACCAAGAGTCAATAGAGAAGACGACCCGCGCAAGATATTATGTTGCCGTGGAGTTGGAGCAGGGGATTGATAATGGAGAACAATTACACTATTCCTTTTGGGAATCCTATGGAGGTGCGCGGCATATACGTTGTTATAGTCAAAGGAAAGCGGTCTGAAAAGATTTGTGGAAAAAATAGCAGACTACACGATTTCGACCACTTTTTTCCAAATTCAATTTCTTCTCCTTTCACATTTACTATGAATTCTAAATTCGAAGTAATAAATGAACGTATGCGTCTATATAAACAATCAAAATGGTTTTCTGAAGCATTGTGATTGTTGTGTTTCAGAGATCATTCTGTTAGACAACGAAAATATGGAGATCTGTTACGTCCCTTCACTTTTCTGGTGCTGCCACCTACTCCTCTTTTATTTCATTCTCTTTGCCAATCCTTTTGTGTCTTCCACACCCATCGCCCATTTCTCTAATCCTCACCATCCTCGTCTCAACAACGCTTCTGATCAACACGCTCTGCTTGCATTCAAGTCTGCGATCACATATGATCCGTACCAATCGTTAGCCTCTACCTGGAAACCAAATATTTCATTCTGCGAGTGGACGGGTATCATATGCAGCAGGCGCAGACAGCGAGTCGTTTCCCTAAATGTTTCGCACATGGGATTACAAGGTACAATCTCTCCTCTTCTCGCTAATCTCTCCTTTCTTACTATACTAGACCTTCGCAATAACAGTTTGCACGGGCACATTCCTTATCAATTGGGAAACCTCTTTCGCTTAAAGATGCTTCGCCTCTCTCAAAATCAACTGCATGGTTCCATTCCGCCCACCCTTGGTAGGTGCCGAGGTTTACGGAACTTGACTCTGCCCAATAACAATCTTACGGGAAACATTCCCCCAGAACTATGTGTTCTCCCCAAGCTTGTATTAATATCCTTGATAGCTAACAATTTGATGGGAACAATCCCGGACTGGTTGGGAAACATATCCTCTTTGCAATACATATATTTGTCTGACAACAACCTTCACGGCAGTGTTCCTTCCGAATTGGGTATGCTAAGCCAGCTCAGAATTCTTGATCTGTTTGAGAACCATCTCACGGGACGTATTCCATCTTCGTTGTCTAATTGCACCAATATTGAAATACTGGATATATCTTTTAACCAATTAGTTGGCCACATTCCATCAGAGTTGTGTAGCAAGAAGACCACCCAGTTAAAGGAACTCTATCTATCTACCAATCAGCTGAGTAGCAGCATTCCTTCTTCCCTCTTCAATTGTACCAAGTTTCAAATAATTGACCTATCAACGAACCAGCTCAGCGGGATAGTACCCTCGGAGCTGGGTAAATTGACACATCTCCGTACGCTTTACTTGGACAACAATCACCTGATTAGCGGCAACACCACCAATTGCCCCGTTCTTACTGCTCTTAGTAACTGTTCCGATCTACGAGATGTAGACTTATCCCATAATCATCTCAATGGACAATTGCCCTTTTCTATAGGCTACTTTTCTACTCTACTGGTTGGATTTGGGTGTCAATGAATTAGCAGGAGGAATTCCTTCGCAAATTGGAAACTTAACTGGTTTAATATTTCTTGGTTTAGATGATAATTTTTTCACAGGGTCAATCCCTTCTTCTCTTAATATGCTTTACAAGTTGGAGAGGTTATATCTATCTTTCAACAATTTACAAGGAAACATCCCTATAGAAATTGGGCAGCTCAAAAGTTTAGGGCTCTTATATCTCCAAAAAAACAACCTCTCTGGAAGAATCCCTCATTTTGTGGCCAACCTCCAGCAACTAAGATATCTAGATCTTAATCATAACTAGTTATCTGGAAATATTCCTGCAAATTTAGGGAAATGTCTGAACTTACTACAGCTAGATCTATCGTACAACAAGCTTAGTGGGCACATACCTCCAGAGGTTGCAGGCCTTGGAAATTTAGCCTTCTATTTCAACTTGTCAAACAATTTATTAAATGGCCATGTACCTTTAGAACTAAGCAAGCTCAATAAACTTCAAGCTATAGATATTTCTATGAATCAGTTCACTGGCTACATTCCAAGTGCACTTGGAAGCTGCAAAGAAATAGCATATATGAATCTTTCTTGCAACAAACTTGAAGGTTCAATTCCAGGGTCACTCGGTGAACTTCGAAGTCTTCAAGACCTAAATCTCTCTTCCAACAATTTGTCACGTGGAATACCTGTATCTCTACAAAATCTCATGATGCTCCACCACTTGAATTTTTCTTTCAACAAGCTGTCAGGAGAAGTCCCTAAAGGTGGAGTTTTCAAAAATATTGGTGCAACAGCGTTTATGGGAAATCTTGGTCTATGTGGACCTTGGGTAAGTCTATCACCATGTTATTCTCACAAACATAGAAGTGTTTTGAATGTCAAACGAGTTATCATTGTTGTTGTTGCTATTGCAACGATTGTTGTATTGTGTTTGTTTATGGGAATATTGTGGAGACGGAATTGCAAGAGACATATTATTAGAGACTCTGGGCCATCCTTAAATGTGGAGCATCGAAGATTTTCCTATGCAGAACTTGTCATTGCAACAGATGGATTTAGTGATGCCAACCTATTAGGAGTTGGAAGTTTTGGAAAAGTGTACAAAGGGGTTTTGAATGATGGCACAATGGTTGCTATCAAGCTTCTCAATATTGAAAATGAAGGGGCTCAAAAGAGTTTTGATAGAGAGTGCAATGTTTTGGGTAGAGTTAGACACCGAAATCTGATTAGGGTCATATCCTGTTATTCAGATCTTCAAATCAAAGCTTTGATATTTCCATTAATGCCAAATGGAAGCCTAGAAAAGTGGTTATATCCTGATGATGGAGAACAAGGTGGTTTGAATTTGATTCAAAGGTTGAATATAGCAATAGACATCGCCCAAGGCATGACATATCTCCATCACCAGTGTTTTGTGCAAGTGATCCATTGTGATTTGAAACCCAGTAATGTGCTTTTGGGTGAAGATATGACTGCATATTTAATAGACTTTGGCATTGCTACTATATGTTTTGCAAATAATGAAGATGCAAATTTCACTTCCACAAATGCACTCAAAGGATCCATAGGGTACATTCCTCCAGGTATTATTTGAACTACACAACATATTATTTTATGATTTTCTTATCTTTGCTAAACATTGTGAATTAAAAAACTTATGATGAGTATCTATGAATGCAGAATATGGAGTGGGTGGACAAGTTACAACAAATGGTGACATTTATAGCTATGGAATAATGTTATTGGAAATGCTCACTGCAAAGAAGCCGACACATGACATGTTTATCGAAGGAATGAACTTGCAGAAATGGGTGGGTAACAATTTTCCAAACAGAATAAGGGAAGTGGTGGACATCTGTCTCTTAAGGAGGACTAGTAGCTGCATTGAAGAAGATAATAATCTCAATTGTCTTAGTTCATTAATAAATGTGGGATTGCTTTGCACAAATGAATCTCCTCAAAGATGACCTACTATGATGGTCATTCTGAGAATGCTACAAAACATCAAAGACACTACTTTGAATCCTACTGAGATTCCCAAATTCCAATCAAATATAACACATTTGTTGGGTAGTACAAGCACTACTCTCAACAACATTTGTGAAGGCCAAAGTTCTTCAACATTTTAATCTATTGTAACAAACTGGTGGTTGTATAGCTAAATCATGATGTAATTTGAGTCTTATTTCCCTTTCCTTCTTTGTATATAAATCTTTGTTGTTAATTGCATGAACATGTGAACAACATATTTAGATCGACCAGGAATGGTGTTTTGGAAATGTTTTCATGATTATAAAATTTCCCATTCTATTTTAAAAAGATTTTATGTTCAATATCCTTTCTCCATTTATAATGATGTATTACATTCTTGTTATATTAAATACATAAAGAGTTTTGTATCTCTTTCAAATGACTAAAAAAAGAAATATTTTTTAGTTCCAACAATTATTGAAGAAAATATCACAATGAATATCATTTATTATCACAATAAATATAATTCTAGTAACTGATGAATATAACTATTGTTGTTTATTTTTTAAAACAACCTTTTACAAGTAGGGATGCAAAAGTCTATCTTTGATGTTTAAAGAGTGTCATAATCAACATAAAATTGATGCTACCCTTTAATTAAAAAAAAAAATCAATTGACATACTTCTATGACAATTGAGACAAGATTTAGCTTTAGGTCATCCTAGTTTATAATTTCTATGATACCCAATCTTGAGAACAATATTGTCATCATAGATATAAGGAAAACATACAACATTTCTAAGGAAAAAGTATAACTTTTCTATCTTTCAATAAATTAGTAAATTTCATTTACTAAAAAGATTAAAGTATCAACAAAACATATGTTTTATATTTCAGATTTTTATTGTGTGCAAAATTTGATTTTTATTTATCGTAGAGAATTTTTAAGTGCATGGACTCAACCAACATGAATTACTTATATGATAGGAACTAGTTCTTTTTTTTCTACATGTCAATGATAAAATACATCTCATGTTACAACCCTTATGCATCAAATCCATACCATACTTTGGCACCTTGAATATTGCACATCCTATAATGTGAATCATGAATGCACTAATTATATTTGTGTGCATGACAATGTGTTACACTATCGACTTCATTTTTACCCTTTAAGGTAAACTGCCAGAAACTATCATTGAAAACTATTTTGTACAAATATTCTAAAGAGGCTCAGTGAAGGATGATATAAATGATATGTCATTCTATCATATGGTATACTTTACATCATCTAAAGTAGATAAGACTATTTTGTAGAAATATTCTAAAGAGACTGAGTGAAGGATGATATAAATGATATGGCATTCTATCATATGGCATACTTTACATCATCTAAAGTAGAGAATTAAATTAGATAACTTCTTTACTTGACATCATCTAAAGTAGATAAGGAAATTAGAAAACATAAAATAAGTTTTCTAACTTTCCAATCTTAGCCATGTTTGTTATACAGGTGATAATAAGGGTTTCTCGCATTCAAAAGTTAAAAGGCTATTTTCCCAATAGATGTCCAATATTTTAGATTGAGTCATATAGGTGAATGATCTTGATATTCCTAGCATCTAGTTTTTTATCCCTCTAAATGCTTAATAGAAGGTTAAGATGGACTTATGTCAATTAGTATATTGGAGTGAATAATATTAGTTAATGAATTTGAATGTCGGTGATCAAGATGAAGTCTTGTTGAAATATTAATGTTTCTTTGCCCAATACCAAGAATGTGATTAAAAAGGTAATGGCTTGGGCACCTTTGGTTGAAAACGTGTATGCACTAAAACTTTGAGAGCTCTAATTTGATTGTATTATCAAACTAGAATTGTTATGATTAGCATAATCATAGGTACATCCATACCCTATTGAAGAGGTTGTGTATCTTGCAACATACACTAAGAGTAAAAGGTTATGTATCTTGAAACGCATCCATACTTATTGAAGAGGTTGTGTATCTTGCAACATACACAAAGAATAAAATGTTGTGTATCTTGCAACATACACTAAGAATAAAATGTTGTGTATCTTGCAACATACACTAAGAATAAAAGATTAGGTGTTATTATCATAATGTGCAACATAGGTTGAGAATAAAAGGTTGTGTATCTTGCAACATACACTAAGAATCAAAGGTTGGGTGTTATTATCATAATGTGTGACATAGGTTGAGAATACAAGGTTGTGTATCTTGCAACATACACTAAGAATAAAAGGTTGGGTGTTATTATTAGAATGTGCAACATAGGTTGGGTGTTATTATCAGAATGTGCAACATGTGATAAGCCTTTTCCCTTAAAGGTGTGGAGATACACAACAACAAACTAACCTGCACAAATTAATAAACTTTCCTCTGATATTGGATGTCATAGTAGTGGTAGTTCTATTTTTGTAATGTTTTGTAGATTCTATGTAAATTTCATGTTGTGGATATTCTTCAACGAAACCATGCACTCCCTTACCTAGCATCACATTTTATGGTGGCAACTATTCCATTTGGAAAATTTGCATAAATAATTTTTTAGTGAAGCAAATATTGTGGAAGATCATACAGGGCAAGGAGATTTGGTCCTACTAACATTGTTTTTGGAACAATGCTTTTGGTGATCTTTGAGGCATGTGATGACAATGCAAATTATAACTTCAAATTTATTGTAAGTCATCATATCATTCCTCATTCAAAGATTGGGAAAGTTAACATGCTTTGAAACATATTGAGAATGATACTTGTTGATTATATAACCCACATGGAATAGTTTGCAACCAACTTGTTGTTTATACTCTCGACCTAAAGGAACTAGGTGCTCTGGCAATAAAATTAGATAGGGATCCAAAGGATTTTGTTGTTTTGACAAAGCGATTGGTTGATTTAGGTGTTTGAACCATCAAGGAAGACTTTCATGGTTTCACTTGAAGAGCTTGGTGATATGCTCCTTCAAGAAAAGCAATGCCTTAATAAATTCAAAACAATTTTTTTGATCAGGTGCTTACTATGGAGACAACCAAGAAAGAAGGTCATGAAGACAACCAAGAAGGAAGATCAAGGAAATAAATTTGAATAATGGAATTCAAAATGAGGAAATTCACAGAATCCAGAGAATCATGAAGGAATAAAGTCCTTTGTTACTGCTATAACAAGGAGGAACATTTTCACAAAATAGCTACGAACAAAAGTGCAAACAAAATAGGAATAACTTGTCCATTGTGATTGATAAGAAGTAAAATGAGCACCTTAAGAAAGGTGTGTTGATAATTTCACTTGGTGTGTCAGATGTTATACACTAAATTAGCCTCATTCCAAACCCTCTAAGGCATAATAATGAACTTAGCTGAATTCACCTTTAAATTTGAGTTGATCAGGGAAGATGGTATCGTGTTCATAGAGGTGGTCGTTTTATCTACTCCCTTTCGAAATCAATGATGGGAAATGGTTCGTCAGGTCAGATGATATCTGAGTTTTAATCTTGTCTTAAATGCTCGATGGACATAACATCCAGTCAATTCTCTACCTCCTTCGCCATTCGATGCAAGATCAACATCTTGATCCACTCTATTTCATCTGAACATGCATGGAGGTTATGGGCGGCCTTTCCACCCGATGGATCGCAACCATTAAAACCAAGTTGATTTAATGAATTTTGATTCACATTGGGTTGTAACATGCGCGAAAGATAACATATCCCGCGAACCTGATATGATCCTGTTGTAGCGGCTACAACCACCCTCCAAAATTTTTCCTTAACTTCGTTTTGGAGCCTCTCTTACAACCTTCACAGCAGCTTGCCTTGCTTCATCAAGTTCACAAGCTTCAGTGTTTTTCTTGCACAAAGGCAGCATGTCAATCACAGCTTGATGCATTCCCCTCATAGGTTGTTCACCTGGACTTGGTCCAGATGCAGGCTGAGCAACTTCCCCAAGAAAATTGCGCATTTATGGAGGGCAACCAGCCTTCCCTCCAGAAATTGCACAATCTTGTCTGGCAGCCTGCTGGGCTCCAAGATTGCGCAATTCTTCCAATCAACACTCCTAGCAGGAATTGCACATTTTTCGCCAACATGGATGCTCAACCCAGAATTTGCACAAATCTGGGCAGTAGTTAGCTGCTCTGCCCAAAAATTGTGCAAATCTCCTAGGCAGTCAGCTCATCTCCCAGCCAGAAACGTGTATTTCCTTCCAGCAGTCGAGTAGTCTCTTGCATGTGCAACTAAGTTGACCGATTCCCTCTGGAACCGAGCAAAACGAACTTGCATGCATGGACTTCTTCTCCGAAGGCAGCATACAAAGGCATCCCTTGTTTCAGGGATCTATGTTTAGCAGTTGGAGGTTACATGCAAGGATCATTTCAGAAACCTCCCAAGTGTCGCTTTCCCTAGATTTGTGGCATGCGCGTCATAACCTCGATGCTATCAAAACTCATCAACCAGATGCTGCAGAGCTCATTCCTCACTTCAACCTTGCAACTCTGATAGCCCACATCACATCTAGGAGCAGTCGACACATTAAACTCAGTTGTTTTGGGGTAAGCCCGCTTCCCATGCCTTGTGTTGCATTTCTATCACTTTTTGTTTTTTTGGCTTGTGTGAGTATTTTTTTCTTGATTTCTTTGAACACTTGTTGTCGTTTACATGTATATCAGCTTTTCCTAGCACCATTTCAGTTTTCGTCAACATCTCACTGCTGCCGCATGCATAAAACTATTTTTCGCGAACGGTCGTCGATTCGGCAACTCGCCTCACCCACATGCATGTTGTTCCATTTTCTGAATCTATCATTCACCATTTGCGTACATGATCATTCACTTATGCTTACACTCAGTATTAGCATGCATTCGCATTCACTTTCACTTTCAGTTGCACGTCAATGAGTCTAGCCAACCTCGGCCTGGACTCTGCCTCACCAAGAGCCTCACCAAGATAGCATTGCGCAATCCTGAGAGGGAAGGCTTTGCCATCCTCCCCAGAATGCACATTTCTGCCCATAAGCTATGCCTCAGGCCTACTTTGTGAAATCTTGAGGGACAGTGACTGCTAGCCAAGAAAATTGCACAATGCAGTCACTGAGCCTGCAACCATTTCCCGCTGAGATTGCACATTGTGCAATCCTAGCATTCAACAGCCAGACTAGACTGTGCATTGCGCAATTCCAACAGTTAGTCAGTCTCCTAGTAGCCCAGATTGTGCCTTGTGTAGTCTTGGCAGTCGATCTCCCCACCTCCCGGCCGAAATTGCGCAGCTTTGATGATCAGTCACATAGGTATGTTGCAAGTCAGTTCTCAAGTTTATTTTGGTTTTCGACTAACATATTTCTTGCCATAAGTGTTGCCATGTCCCCAGGTATTGCAGGTTCTCATTTGCCTCTCAGCAATGCAGGTACAATGGTTTCCAAGAGAGAAGAGTCGAAGACACCATTCAGTGCACACTTGGAGATCCAGTCGATCAAGTGCCTATGAGCTTGCCTACTCCCGAAGACATCAAGTTGTCCAGACAAGGACATCAAGATATGACAACAACAACATCAAACCGAGCAACATCATGAACAATAGCTGAAGGAACAATACCGAATGCTGTGAATGCAAGAGAAAGGTTGTGGACAACACAGAGGCGGGACAAAGTTGCAAGATCATGCAGATCCACTGATAATGAAAGCAACTTTGGGGACTTAGGATATGAGGTGACGGTGTGACATGAAGGTCGTGTGAAGATAAAGAATGGAACAAAGAAGGAGCTACATGTGCTGAAGTAGTGACTCAAGGAAGAACATGAAGCTGCACAGATAGATGAATGAGTTGCAACATGATCAGGAACAACAGTGGGCACAACGTGCACTCATGGATGAAACTATCCCGATACAAGTTAAATATCCATCCCAGTAGCTAACACAAAGTAGACATGGTGAGCAGTGTTGTTGATCGCATGCAAGGGATTCAACAACATGCATGTCATTGTGCACACGCATGCAACCCAACTCATTCAGCACTCTCACCAAGGCAAAGACAAGAAGCAAGTCCAACTAGAGTTGAACATGTACTTCGGCAAGTTGATGCACATGACCACCAGCACACACTTGAAGATCAGCAAAGACACTATGTATCAGTGTGTTGCCAATTCAACCACACCCAAGAAGACCATGTGCATGTTAGCAGACGAGTTGGATGAAGGGGCCGAACCAATGCACTGGTTGCAATGGAAGCAAGCATTCGCTTCAGCAAGATGTCACCATGAGGTGCATGCACACCATCATGGACGACCAAGCTTGGCATCATCTCACCACCTTCGCCATCACAAGTATGTCAAAGAGTTGGCCTCATCACAGCAAACTGAGTGTCAGTGATGTCTTGCATGGCTTGCTCTAGCCATGTTGTCTCACATGAGTACATGTGCATTGTAATGTTTAATCATGTCAAGTGTAAGTCAAATGTCAATAGTTGGATGTAACAGTCATAGAGTAGGTGAAGAGTCATGAGGGTTGTTGAATGGTCACAAAGGGGAATGTCATGGGTCACCCCACCCTTTGCTATAAATAGTTCCTCATAACTCATTGTATGGGCTTTTGGTCAGCCAAGCTTCTGATAAGACTATCTTGGAAAGAGCTTGGACAGTATTGTAATGCGCCTTGGCTTCTCCACTGCACGAAGCTAGTTCATCTCTTTGGAGGAGTAGGAAAATGTGACTATAACATTCCACTATTGTGGCTAGTAGGTTTACATGGATGTATTGTATGATTGGAACTTACACTTCTTTATATAATAAGAGCCAACACGTTTTCACACATGTATTGTATCTGTTGTAAGACTGATCTTTAACACTTGTAATGCATGCTGTTTTAACCTATGTTCTACATTTGAACTAATTCATTTGTTGTAATGCATAATCTATTAATGGAAATGTGTTGTATATGTTGTTAATGTTGTCCTGTCCAGGTCGACTGCTCTGCCGGACATTAGACAAACCTTTCACATGAACCTTGCTGTGACAACCGTTGCACTCGTTCAGACTGATCCATGAGTGTTATCTTACCTTGTATGTTGTGACTATCGCATTCGAGTGGAATGCTTTGCCAGAAGCTGTGTACATCCTATGTGTTGTGTGTTCCTAGCCGAGTTGGGATTGATCCCTTTCAACCTGGAACTCACCTTCACTCTCATCTTAGCCCACCTATGTTAGAACCTCTCATACACCTTCCTTGACTCACTGTAATAGTCACACCCTTGCTACTGACAGAGTTATCTTACTTGCCTCTGTGCGACATCGTGGTCAAGGCATTACCATACGACCCATTACTGTGACTCCTACACCAAATGGTCTGAGGTCTAATTGGGACTTCTTACCGGGGAGATCCCCTTACATGTTTGCGGGTCTAGCACCATCA
Organism: Pinus taeda; assembly: GCA_000404065.3. NCBI lineage: Eukaryota > Viridiplantae > Streptophyta > Pinopsida > Pinales > Pinaceae > Pinus > Pinus taeda. The sequence continues at coordinate 286,631 of APFE030802893.1, forward strand.
ACATTTTGGCACTAGAAGGAGGGCCAGATGACACGCTGAGTCCTCACATCTATTTTGAATCTCTTCACATCTATCATGACTAACTATCGAGGTACTCTTCTGGAATGCATGTCTTATGGAAATGATTTCATCATTCCAAAAAGGCTCTCAGATAACTTGTGTCATAAAACATTTGATGGTGGAGGCTAATTAGCCTTGGTAAGGAACGCAGTCAACATTGTAGGCTCATGCAAAAGACATGGATTCTTTGAGGAATACATGAGCTACGCGGTGTTCATCTCCACACTTCAAAGGCACCCAATGCACTGGTGTGCCATGCTGCCCGAAAAATCTATTCATTCCCTTGCTCATTTGGTCGCAGAGATAGACCGTTCTTTCAATCACTATGACCATAAAGAGCTCAACAAAGAAATTATGAAATTACGAAAAGCACCCGATGAATCCGTTGAACAGTTTCACACACGCTTTTGTAATCTTGCATATCGATTCCCGGAAGTTGATATTGATTGGGAATTTCTTGATGGAAGATTTGAGTATCTTCTTCACATATCTGAACCTCACTTATCACACTTCAGTGATGGAGCTACGCAATCACATGCAGGCACAGTCCCTGTCACAAGTGATTGTCGGCCTTCACCTCATCAAACAGCTCCACCACCGTGGAGTGATGTGGGAGATCATGCACATGCCTCTGTTTAACTGTCACAGTCTCCCACCCCACCCGCTCTTGATATTTGTGCAGATTTGGCTAGCAATCTTGTTGGTTTTCACCTGGACTCTTTCCCTCGACCTTTGTCCTCGCACTCTGTTGATCCTCCGAATTGTACTGTCTTATGTTCTCCCATTCCGGACTCCTCACCTATTGTGAATGAGGATCAAGTTGTCGAAGGAGTTGGTGTTATGCAGCCAACCAGCACCATAATTTATGATGAGTGTGTGTGGGAATCTAAAGAGAGCCCACAGTGAAGGATGACCCCCTTCCAGTCGTGCCTCATCTGCTTCATCCTGACATCCCTTGTGATTCTTCTACTGTTGGTTTTTCCTGTGAAAACTCATTTTTGGATGCTTCTACTTCCGATCATTCACAGGACACGTTGGATGTCAATTTGTCATTATAGTGCAGAGAAGACACATCTTCCTCGAAAAATATGTTCAATATGTCATTTATCTTTCTTGAAAACACAAAGGGTGAACATTTTTGCTTCTCATCTACCCCTCTACCCGATTCATTAAATCATTAGGATGCCGATGAACATCCTGAATTTTTTGATCTTAGTTTTCGTGATCTATTCACTTCCTCATCCGATCACGATATTGATTCAACCATTGTTAATCTATCCAAGGCATTGGTCTACAATGATCTATATGTCAATGAGGTCGAAAACCCCCAGACTATCGAGGAACTTCAGCCCGAGATGATGGTTATGTCAGGCCCTCGCTATCCTGAAGTTGGTTTCACTCCCGGTCAGGAAATTGTTGAAACACTCAAGGCTCCTCATCACTCTTTGCTTTGCAATGAATATCAACCAAACACCCATATTTCGCTTCCTCCACCCGAACTACATTATCCCATCGCTTATGCATTGGAGGAATCTTACACAACAAGCACACATGCATGCACACAAGTGGTCTACCTTTATCATGTTTGCTTGCATGTCACAGTCAAGAGAATGCATACACTCAACATCTCCACGCAGTGTAGCATGATATCATGGCAGCACCACAGAATGCATGTCATGCACTTTCACTCATCTTTGTTCTATGGTCACTTGTAAGCTCGAAGTGTTTTTGTCTTCAGTGTTATATCTTTCTTGTTTGCTGGTTCACACAATTGTCTTGTTCACGAACCATGCCTTCACCAACATGGGTAAACCAATGCACTGGTGGCTACATTGGAAGTGTCACTTCACGTGATATGACCCATGCACTGTTAGCTTAGGAGTAGGAGTAGTGTTTTCTTTTAGTCAATTTGCTTGCAGGCTTGTTTTCTTACTTGCTTTGTTTGTTTGTTTGTTTGTTTGTCTACTTGCTTGTTTACTTACTCACTTTTCTTTCGCTTTTGCTTTTTCTTTTGCTTTGCTTTGTTGATGGTTAGTTCACTGGTTTCATTCGTATAGTTCACTTTTTTCATTCGTAGGTTTGTTTCGCATGAAACCGTGTATGACTCTTGAAACAAGCTAGGTGAAATACAAGAGGGCTTGTACAACTATCACTACTTGATGTCATCTTGCCTCTGTATGAAGAGCTTGTTACTTTTATTCCATGATACTTCGAAGGAAAATACGTATTGTTCAAAGTGAACCTTGGTGAAAACACAACGCTTACGCACTAACTAGTGTAATCTTCTCTAGTCGGTTGTTTTTGGGTTAACCCTTGTCAGCGTAGTAAAGTAGAGTAAGGTGAGGGGGAAAATCTTAACAGGCACATCAAAGATACAATAAACTACTTCTCTGCTGGAACAACCTCTTCTTCTCTCAATAATTTGGAATCCCTCTTCTGCCTCTGAAATGAATAAGTGTTATGCAGAGTTACGAAAATGAACGAATGAAAAGTTAAAAAATTCAAAATGAAAAATGAATAAGGCAAAAGAAGAGAAAGGCTTCCTGTGTAGGGAGGTGATGCAAAGAACTCCACCGGGATACTGACTAGGCTCACTGGCAGCAAAGCCATGCTTCTGTTCCTATGTGACTCCACCAGGGTACTGTCCAAGCCTACTAGTAGTGGAGCAACACCAAAGATGAAACTAAGACTCTGACGACTATACTGCTTGTGCATCAATATACCCTTCGACCCCAATCCAAAAAACTATGTTGCCTTGGCTTGGAATGTGTGTCAATCGACCAAGAGCTTGGCATATGCTACATCTTACAATCAAGCTAGTGTGAAGCCAAGATGAGCTGGGAACTGAACAATAATTCCAGAGGTGTTAGACTTGCTTTTCACGAACAAGGTCCATTCATAGAGCTAGAGTTCTACCAGTGTCACCAAGTGTTGTAGCGGCTACAACCACCCTCCAAATTTTTTCCTTAGCTTCGTTTTGGAGCCTTCCTTCCAACCTTCACAATAGCTTGCATTGCTTCGTGAAGTTCACAAGCTTCAGTGTTTTTCTTGCACAAAGGTAGCTTGTCGATCACAGTTTGATGCATTCCCTTCACAGGTTGTTCACCTGGACTTGGTCCAGCTACAAGTTGAGCAACTTCTGCAAGAAAATTGCACATTTCTGGAGGGAAACCAAACTTCCCTCTAGAAATTGCGCAATCTTGTCTGGCACCCAGTTGGGCTCCAAGATTGTGCAATTTTTCCAGTCAACGCTCCCAGCGGGAATTGCGCAATTTTGCCCAGCAGGGCTGCTCAACCCATAATTTGCGTAAATCTGGGCAGCAGTCAGCTACTCTACCTAGAAATTACGCAAATCTCCTGGGCAGTCAGCCCAACTCCCAACCAGAAATGTGCATTTCTTTCCAGCAGTTGAGCAGTCTCTTGCATGTGTAGCTGCATTGACCGGTTCCCTCCGGGACCGAGCAAAACAAACTTGCATGCATGGACTACTTCTCCCAAGGTAGCATGAAAAGGCATCCCTTGTTTCAGGGGTCTATGTTTAGCAGTTGGAGGTTACATGAAAGGATCATTTCAAAAACCTCCCACCAAGTGTCGCTTTCCCTAGATTTCTGGCATGCTCAATCCCAACAGTCAACAGCCAGACTAGACTGTGCATTGCACAGTTCCAGCAATCAGTCAGACTCCCAGCAGCCCAAACTGTGCCTTGTGCAGTCTTGGTAGTCGGTCTCCCGACCTCCTAGCCAAAATTGCGCAACATTCATGATCAGTCACACAGGTATGTTACTAGTCAGTTCTCAAGTTCATTTTGGTTTTCTACTAGCAGTTTGCTTGCCATGAGTGTTGACATGTCCCCAGGTATTACAGGTGCTCATCTGCCTCTCTGCAGTGCAGGTACAATGGTTTCCAAGAGAGCAGAGTTAAAGAGACCGTTCAAAGAACACCTGGAGATGCAGTCGATCAAGTGTCTATGAGATTGCCTACTCACGAAGACATCAAGTTGTTCGTAGACAAGGAAATCAAGATATGACAACAGCAACATCACAACAAGAAGCATCATGAACAACAACTGAACACAGCATACCGAATGCAGTGAATGTAACGAATGCAAGAGTAAGATTGTTGACAACACAAAGGTGGGACAAAGTTGCAAGATCAATTAGATCCACTGATAATGAAAGAAACTTTGGAAACTCAGGCTCTGAGATGACGACATGACATGAAGGTCGTGTGAAGACAGAGAATGGAACAAAGAAGGAGTTGCATGTGCTGAAGCAACAACTCAAGGAAGAACATGAAGCTGCACAGACAGAAGAATGAGTTGCAGGAGGATGAGGAACAGTAGTGGGTGCAACGTATACTCACGGATGAAACTGCGCCCGTACAAGTTAAAGATCCATCCCAGCAGCTAACACGGAGCATACATGGTGAGAAGTGTTGTTGATCGCATTCAAGGGATTCAACAGCATGCATGTCATTGTGTGCATGAATGCAATCGAACTCATTCGTCCAACTGGAGCTGAACATGTACTTCGCCAAGTTGATGTGCATGACCACCAGGACACACTTGAAGATCAACACAGACACTATCCATCAGTGTGTTTCCATTCAACCTAACCCAAGAAGACCATGCACATGTTAGCAGACAAGTTGGATGAAGGGGCCGAACCAATGCACTGGTTGCAACGGAGGCAAGAGTTGGCTTCAGCAAGATGTCATGATGACTCATGAGGTGCATGCACACCATCACGGACGACCAAGCTTGGCATCAACTCACCACCTTCACCATCACAATCATGTCAAAGAGTTGGTCTCATCACAACAGACCGAGTGTTAGTGATGTCTTGCATGGCTTGCTCAAGCCATGTTGTCTCACATGAGTACATGTGCATTGTAATGTTGAATTATGTCAAGTGTAAGTCAACTGTCAATAGTTGGATGTAACCGTCATACAGTAGGTGAAGAGTCATGAGGGTAGTTGAATGGTCATAAAGGGGAATTTCAAGGGTCACCCCACCCTTTGCTATAAATAGTCCCTCATAACTCATTGTATGGGCTTTTGGTCAGCCAAGCCTCTAATAAGACTATCTTGGAAAGAGCTTGGAAAATATTGTAACGCGCCTTGGCTTCTCCACTGCACGGAGCTAGTTCATATCTTTGGAGGAGCAGGCGGATGTGGATGTAACGTTTCACTGTTGGGGCTAGCGGGTTTACATGGATGTATTGTATGATTGAAACTTACACTTCTTTATATAATAAGAGCCAACACGTTTTCACACATGTATTGTATTTTTTGTAAGACTGATCTTTAACACTTGTAATGCATGTTGCTTTAACCTGTGTTCTACATCTGAAATGATTCATTTGTTGTAATGTATGATCTATTAATGGAAATGTGTTGTATATGTTGTTAATGTTGTCCCATCCATGTCGACTGCTCTACCGGACATCAAACAAACCTTTCACATGAACCTTGTTGTGAAAATCATTGCACTCGTTTGGACTGATCCGTGAGTGATGCACATGTTATCTTACCTTATATGTTGTGACTACCGCATCCTAGAGGACTGCTCCACCGGAAGCCGTGTATGTCCCTTGTGTTGTGTATTCCTAACTGATTTGGGAATGCTACCTTTCAACCTGGAACTCACCTTCACCCTCATCTCAACTCACCTATGTTAGAACCTCTCATACACCTTCCTTAACTCACTGCATCAGTCACACCCTTGCTACTAACAGAGTTATCTTACTTGCCTCTATGCGACATCACGGTCAAGGTATTACCATACGACCCACTGTTGGGACTCCTACACCAAACAGTCTCAAGTCTGATTGGGACTTCTTATTGAGGAGATCCCCTTACATGTTGGTGGGTCTATCACCGTCAACAAATCCCAATCGTCTAATGTGCTGACCATCAATGATTGTCGGGTTCATACCCGCTCGAAGTTTAACCATGTGTTTATACCCCATGGATGGGACCATCTTTTTAGTCGCTAAGTCTGCCAATTATTGCTCGAAGGTGTTACAAAACATTATTTAACCTTGTAACCCCATTTAATATTAATACCTCCAACCTCCCACAATTCATTCACTTTTTCCTGTGTTTCTGTGTTGATTTGTGTCACTTGGGAGGTACTCCAAGCCTGAGAGTTCAGGATTTGGAGGGCAAAGTACCACAAGGGAAACTTGTGAGCTTAGAACCCAAGTATGGGGTTTTTGCACCCATCATGTTTTGGGGAAAAACCATGATGGATTCATGGCATGTGATGGATGAGGATGACAGTGCTCGGAAATATGATTCCAACGCATCGAAAATTGTGTGAGTCCGAGTTGCCATTTGGGAGAAATTGAATTTTGAAGTTGACATAATTAGTATTGGATTTTTCAAGTAGGCTAACTTGAAGTAAAATCCAAAAGACATGTCTCTTCATGTGATTCGTTGTAGGCCTTAAAGGCTATAAATTAAGGATGGCTTAGAGTCATTTGGAGCATCCATTTTGGTGCAATACACTCCAAGATAAGATTTGAAATTTTAGTGGAGAAAGAGGAAGGTCTAGCCGTAGCAAAGGGAACATAATGACAACATGGAGTTCCTGTTTTGGAGGTCGAGATACAATTGTGACTGAGCCATAGTGTTGTAGGTGACAACGTGGAATTTTGGAGGGATGTTTGGGCTTGTTTCAGGGATGTCTTTATTGCATATTGTTGGGTAGTGGAGACCGAGGAACAGGAGGATATGTTGGAGCAGTGTTTGAGGGGTGCTAGATTGCTAGAAGAGTGTGTTGTGGTAGGCTGCAGGCCATACCGCAACAACAAAAGATAGCGAAGGTTTTTTGAGGGCTAGTTCTAACCCTTAACCTCAACATGGAGGAGGAGTGTCCCTCCCATCTAAGGCCGCAGTTTGTGAAGGTTGTTTGAGGGTTTTTCAGTGGTTGGTTATTGGTTGTTGCAGTCTGAAAAGTGCCCTAACTAGGAATAGAAGATAGTAACAATACGACAGTAGACCTGAAGCGTTGAGATGGAGGTGTAGTGGGTCAAATATTGACTAGTCTTGAATCAATTTGAGGAGAAGCCTGTGGGAGACAATTTGGAGACGAGATTGGGTAATCGTCAAGCCTTCATCGGTGCAGATTCTACAGTGATAGTATTGGGTTCTATAGGACTGATTGGAGGGCAGCATGTTGGCTACCCAAAGTAGCCCTAAGGCAACCGACAAGAAGGATGTTTTTGGTGCATGTTTGGGTGAAGGATTGCAACCTTATGTGCAGCACTTTGATGGATGAAAGTGATTTCTAGATTGGCATACTGGAGCTCGGGAATTAGGCCTACCAAGAGAGCAGTGTGATGAGCCTGTTTTCATTGTAGCAGATGTGACTTGCAGTCGTGATAGGAGGCAACCCTCTTGGAGTCTCAATGTGTAGATGCCTTGATGGACTAAGGCACCACTAGTGATTAGTATGAAAGTGAAGGACTGGGAGGACGAGATACGACATAGAAGTTGCAACGAAGATTGTCATTGTATCTTGTAAACAATAGACTATTGTATTACTCAATTTGTTTAATATAACGAAGATTGGGATTGTACATATTGTATAAATTTGTTTAAAACTATGTATATTGTGCATATGTGATTTACTGCTTTAAATTTCTGTTGTGAAAAGTAGTTTATGGTTGAAATTATTGGTTTGGTAGCGTTAGTGATTTTAAGACTCTAACCTAGACCCAAGTTCGTGGAAATTCAACATGGTATCAGAGTGTGTCTGAGTTACTTTGAAAGTGAGTAAATTAGAGTTGTGCGCAGTGAAGTATAGCATGAGAGGGAGTTGGTCACATTGTAAGTGAAGGGCTCATTACAATGTCAAAGTTGCAGGTAGGTATCCGATATGTGGATAGATTGGAGGGGTTGTCCAACTACAGTTCATGGAAGGATAGGATCAAGTTGATCTTGCAGGTCAACAGGATCTGGGATTTTTCGATAAAGAGATCAAGAATCCAACCGACCCTAAGGAGCTGGAAATATGGGGAGGTTTGGATGCGAGGGCGAGATTTATCATCCTTGTTGGTGTGAGGGATGCCCTAATACCTCATTTGTCTAAGAAGAGCACCACACATGAGATGTGGGTGGCTCTTCAAAAATATTTCCACAATAAGAACGAAAACCAGGTACTGGTATTAAAGGACATGTTGAAGGCCACCAAGATGTTAAAGGATGAAAGCATGGCCTCATATCTGACAAGATTGTCTTATGTCAAATATGATATTGCTTCCATCGGTGTGACTGTCTCAAATGGAGATATGGTAAGGATTTCCTTGAAAGGATTCACAGAGGAATGGAAGCCCTTCATCAAAGGGATTGTTGCTAGGGAGAAGCTACTAGACTGGGATAGGCTGTGGGATGAATTCATTAAGTAAGAGTTGTGAAATGAGGATCTCCAGCCGAAGCAGAAAGCTTCAGATGATGACGTGGCACTTGCATCACGAATGAAGGGTAAGCACAAGAAGGAATTGAGTAAAGTTAAGTGTTTCAATTGTGGCGAGATGGGTCATTTTTGATCGAGATGTCCAATGAAGAAGAAGAAAGGAAAGCAAACCTTTGGTGTTGCCGCTTCAGCAAAGATGGACTATCTCTCCAAGAGATTGGAAGAGGAGGACTTTGCAAGTCGTCTCAATCTTACTTTTAATAAGAAACTTCTTTTTACAACATTTCTGTATTGGTGCAGTCTTATACCAATACATAGGCTTCTACCTGTAGAAGGCTACAACCTTCTCTCGTTCTCCAGCTTCTCCTGGAAGAGAGCTGCAACCCCCTTAGCTCTTGTACTAGCCGATCTTACTAGTACGTAGGTGCTGGCCTACTGAATGCTCCAACCTTTACTTGTTTTCCAGCTGCTACTGGAAGGGAGCTACCACCCCCTTAGCTCTTGTACTAGCTGATGTACTAGTACGTAGGCACTGACCTACATAAGGCTACAACTTTCTCTTTCTTCCTCCAGGTACCACATTTCATAAATTTTTAGACTAGATACTCATGGAACACAACATCATAATCTGAAGGCCACGTTTCATCCATTTTTCATACTGGACCCATTAATATCCTTGAAGCACACAATCAATCAACACTAGCATCATCAATCTCTGAATCATCCAATATTGTATCACTGAAACCCTGTCAACAAAATGCAGTCACCAGAACACATAGCAGAACACAGAACTCTGCAACAATATTCAGAACCAACTGTATCATCAGAAATCATGCATCAGAGTGCATACGCTACTTGGAGGAGCTGAACCGGCGTGTATACACAACTTCACCAAAGCGAACCAGCGTATATGTCATCAAATACTTACTTATAACTTCGCTGCACTTCCTGACTGCGTATGTACGCGTTTTTATCATAGTCAACCAGTGTATATGTCTGTAAATATTCATTCATGATTTGCAGCTATTCCAAACTTGAGTTAGACCCAAATCATAACATTTACAGAACATTACATACGTCAGTATACAGATCTAGAGTAAGCATGATCAAACTGTATAGAGATGATTCATTCCAAGCCATTAGATCCCGTGTATACGCGTTTTTGTATATAGAGAACTTGCGTATGTACGTGACTTGGTATATAGTGAACCTGCATATATACTCTTCTTTCTTCATTCTTTGTAGTCTGATCATCAACTCTTTGCTACTGACCTGTTGCACTATCATTTGTCATCTGTGTGAGTTGCCATCAAGGACAACACTTGTATCATAATTCCAACAATCTCCCCCTTTGGACTTGATGGCAAAGCTAACTTGTCGTACTGAGAACTGTATTCTGTCACATCTGATATCTCTTCTGTAGATTCATCTAGTTATATATAAGTGAGTTGTTCTTCTACGAGTGGGTTGCCATCAAGTACAACACATGCATCATAATACCAACATTTTCCTGGATATTCAAAAGTGTCACCTCTTTTAAGACTGATACCAACATGCTCTTCATACTAAAAACTCTGAGATTTCGTTCTTTCCATAAATTCCAAAGGAAAAAACCTATCGCCCACTGCTAGGCTCATGAAATAAAAGGGTTTTTGAATTTACAACAATACCATTGGTGCAATAGAGTCTTCAAATCTCCCAAAAATGGTCGACTGAACCAAAAGATCTAAGGAATAAATTCCCAAATGCCACTTGCAAAAGGACAAGAGAGAAAAATGTGTTATGTTGACTCTTCCGCCTTAAAACAAAGTTGATGTAACTATATTATGTCAAGGGTCATCTTAACTATACTAGGTCTGTGAAATTAGTCACACGAAAAGGTGACCATCGACTATTTATTTCTATCCATGCACAAGTCACATAAATCAATTGTCAATAGTCATGAAGACTGGGGCAAGATTTTAATTTTAGACAATGTGAGGACCTTTTTTGTGTAGTTGGAGTAGGGGATTGATAATGGAACGATTAGACTATTCATTTTTGGAATCCTATTGAGTTACACAGTATATACTTTTTAACAGTGAAAAGAAAGTGATATGAATAGATCTCTGGAAAAAAAATAGCAAACTTTGGCGACTTTTTTCCAAGTTTGAATTTCTTCTCTTTTCACATTTTCTATGAATTCTAAATATGAACTTACAATTGAATTTTGTGTGTGTGTGTGGTCACAATGATTTTTTGACCCATTGTGATTGTGGTGCTTAAGAGGTAATTTATGAGAGAAGGAAAAGATGGAGATTTGTTAAGTTTTGGTGGTGCTTGTGTTGTATTTTGTTTCATTTTTAATGTATGAATGGATTTAACATCTTGAAAATCCCTTTGAGCACTGGATTGTGTTTCCTGCACATCTTGAACTTGTAATTACAACAATTTTTTGTTGGATTTTAAACAAAATTTCCAAAAAAAAATCATAAAATATACTTGAAAATGATAATAAGACTACTTAGAATGTTTTCACCATTAAACAATATTTTATCAATTGCTTTATATGATATACACAGTTTTTGTTGCGTTATATATGATTTATATGACATTGAAATATTTTATTTAACATATACATTGAAATATTTTATATGTGGACTATATTATCCACATTTATTATTAATATATTTTATTTATTAATGATGTTATATTATTTTTTATTAATATTAATATTTTTAAATGCTACATATCAAACTTATATTAAGAACTAAGCAAATTATACATATCCTCTTATTAAGAAGTCATTGATTTTTTTTAACACTCAATTACTTATCATCTTTAAGTATTGAAATATTTTATTATAGTTGGTATTAAAATTAAATTTATTATGGTTATTATGTATTTTTTACTCTCTCTCTCTCTATCGACACATAGAAAGTTAGTATATTCAAAATAGTTTATTTAAGTTCTTTATTGTGGTACAAGATATTTTCTGTGTTTAATTATTTTCTCTCTCTAAAAGTTGATATAAAATTATAATAGTGACATCCGAATATATTATTTATGGCTGCAAGTGAGAGTGAAATATTCTCACCATAACTTTTTCATACTAATCTTGATATCAACAACTAAACAAGCAAGCACATTGCGAGCAAGATTATTTATGCTTTATGATGCTTTTAATCCATAGATACATACATATATACATGTGTGCGTGTGTGTGTGTGTGTGTGTGTGTGTGTGTGTGTGTGTTTCTCATTGTAACCAACATTGTTTTTTAATTTAGAGATTATTTTAAAAGGGGCATGTGTCAATTCGAGGTTGAGCACATATGGAATTACACATCTCCATCATACTTGGCTATAGAATGTGCCTCTCGGTGCAACAATATCTCCTCTTCTCGCCAACCTCTCCTTTCTTACAATACTGAATCTTAGCAATACAAGTTTGCATCGGATCCACGTCCAAGTTCACACAACTACTTGGTGCATCCAACCTACTCCCTCCACAACACACCCTATTTGTAGATAGGAGGGGTACTATCCACAATGCATTGTATTTATCCATAGGAGCACCCAAGTCCCTACAACATGTCTTGTTTATTCACAAGAGCACCCAAGTTTCCATACTACACTCTATATGTTCACAAGAGTACCAAAGTCTCCATAGTCTACCTTGTCTATCTATAAGAGTACCCAAGGTTCTCAATGATCCATCTTTCCAATGGGATGAGATGTTCGACCAAATTCTTCCTTGTGAAGGAAACCCCAAAATGCACCGTGTTGATGGGCCAAGGTTGCTATCAATGACACAACTTACTAATGGGCTAAGGCATCTCAATAAATTGTATATTAAACATTTTCATATGCATCAATGTGATGAAGGTTCCCAACAAAAATCTAAGTGATGGTATTACATCCCCATCCATTAAAAATCATTAACATCCTCAACAACATCCCAAGCACCACCTTTCCTCAAGTTCATAAGAATCCATGCATTTGTTTGCAACCCAAATCTAAGTGATCATATTACATCCTCATCCATTAAAAATCATTAACATCCTCAACAAAATTAGAATAACCACTTGTCCTCAAGTTCATAAGAATCCATGCATTTGTTTACAACTAAAGACTAGTGGAAACCTCGGATTTCATGCTAATGGAAACCCCAAAATTTTAAAATCCTACTATATCACAAAAATCTCAACTACTCAACATTGTCCATGATAATATTTCCATGGAACTGCACCCTATCCACTTCATGGATAGTGCCTCATACCCAATTCTATAAAAAACCCCTCTAGTCAGTGTCGCAATTTGCTACAGTGGTTGCACTATAATCCACCGCTGCTGCTACTATCTCCTATAAAGGAAATCCAACCTTCATCAAGAATATCATCTTAAAAATCCAAGTGTCACACCTACAAAACTACTACAACTTCCATACTTTGACTCCTTTGGCATACTTTTGTTCTCTAGACATCTCAATCCTTGAAATGGTTAGGTATCTAATCAAATTATGGCATCCAATATGTGATAATGCATGTCTCGGTGCCAAAAATAGACTTTTCCTTTTGTAATTTTGTCCCTCTACACAACACTTCTTGGACCAAGGAAAGGTCACAACTCTTGCCTCAATTGTCAAGTTATTTCCTATAACCCAACATTACATCATATGTATTAAACCAAGGCATGCCCTTCAAATACACACTAGGCTCCACTATTAGCTTCTTGACAATGAAATATATTGTTGTAGCTCAATGAGAAGTCAATGGCAAGTGGCTATCAAGAACATTTCCATTTTCCACAATTCATCCCATATCTAAGTCATATGAAGAGGTTGGAAAGTCATTTTACTTTTGCATCAAACACCCAAAGAGGTGCGTCCAATCCAAATCTACCCTTTTATTCTTCCAAAAGTCATTTGATTTATGTGTCATATCATCGACTGCCTCACCTATGAGTTCTCAAGAACGTTACAACCTCCTCCTTGGTCCTCACATAAGAAGGTTGCTACACTTCTTACTCATTATATTGGTTTGTTTCTAAGCATACCATACAAGTCAAAATCTTCTTGGTTTCCTTGGTTGAATATTCCATCATCTTTATCTGCTTAATTTTGGGTCACCCTGCTTAGACAAACATCCATCCATCATGTAGTCACTACCATTGCCATGGTGACAATTATTGCTACAAGTCTAGTGAGCCTCTACTTCAACATGTTCAATGTTCATCCAAGTCTTAGATGTCCAAACTTGATAATACACCATTACTTCAATTAATGTTTTTGTACATAAACCTCTCTAAGTCTTGAGATATGTTGGAAATAATACTGAGAGGGGGGGTGAATCAGTATTATCAAGTTCTTTTAATAAATCTTCCTTATTTACACTTTGAATTATTTTTGCATGTCAGTACCATAAAATAATGAGCATAAACAAGAAAACAGATAGTCACACCAAAGAACACCAGATGTAAGGTGGAAACCCAATGTGGGTGAAAACCACCTGCTGCAATATGTCTCTATCTTCCTTCAAATTAGAAACTGCTTTTACAAAGGTTTTGTACTGGTGCAGTCCTTTACCAGTACACAGGCTGCAACCTGCAGAGAGCTACAACCCTCTCTCGTTTTCCAGTCTCTCCTGG
>APFE030802904.1:0-11347 GCA_000404065.3 Pinus taeda
CAAAGTTTTTGTCCAGAGCTTTTTTGTGGTACATGCTTGTTTTAATTTTTGAATTCCTAGAGAACAAAGGCATTAGGTCCAACACCCAAATGTTGACTTGGTTCCATTGGAGGGATGAACTCACTTAGGTGAATTGGTGCCTAGTACATAAGTAGGAGTTGTATATATATAAGCTCATTAGTTGAGCATTTATTTTCTAGTTGTTAGAATTTACTTTTATGCGTTTTAGCTTGATGAGGAAAAGCCCCCTGCAAATAAAGTTCCATGGATATTTTCTAGTTGTATAAATGCATTATAATTTTTTACTCTATGCCCAATGGTGAAGGCTACTGGTCTACAGGTTCTCAGCACCTTGCCAACAAGGCATTATCCCCAGGTGGAGCCAATGTTGTCACCCTCAATAAAACTTGTCTTCAACTGTTAAAAAGGTGCAGTTGGGCAGAAAAATTTGTAGTCATCTGCAAGGTCACATACATAATCAAAGATTGATTAGACCTCCTCAAATGAGTAAAGCTCAAAATTAGCTTTCCAATGACATATGGAACTCCTCAAATGGACCATGGAATCAGAAGTTATAACAAAACAGACTTGCCCTTGAAAACTGGAAGCCAAGGAGAAAATGTCTTAAGGAGGAATCCCACAAATTGGCAATCAGAGGTCTCGACGGTCCGCAAAAGACCACCCTAAAGAAATAGTTGGGAAAAGAGCCAACAGTGTAAAGTGTTGGGGAGCACCTCGGAAAGCATGACAAAGGAAATTGACGCAAAACAGGTGCAAGCAGCCCTTTCTCTCTCCTCCGATTGGGGAACTCCAATATGGGGGCTAAACTGTGCTCAAAGGAAGGGCGAGAAACCAAGGGCTAAGTGTTACAAGCAATCTCGCAATCGACAATCACAAGTTTTTGAAGGTCACAACAATGGCACGACTTGGAAACAACCGATGTGTCGATTGTGATACTCAGGATGGGCCCAATTAGAGATCGACGCTCGCAATGTTGCAAGAGTTGTCTAATGTAAAGGTCAAGGATTTCGTCGATATGTGGGATTTTGTTTAACAAATGAATTAGTCTCCCAAACACGTGTCCAAAGGCCCTAGTGCCCGAGGACTAAGCACCTAGTCATAGCCCCTGGTCATATGAAGAAAAAGGGGGAAGGGGCTCAAAGAGAAAGGGGCTAAAGTGGATCGGAATGCATCGTTATGTAAGAACTTTTAATATAAAATCCTGATGTACTAACTGCCTAATAATGGAATACAAGGCTTTAAAGACGTGGTGGGTCGACAACTGAGACTTTTAAGAAGGATATGGAGCATTCATAAATCGGCATGAGCTAACCTTGTAAAGCCCCTTGTGACAAGAAATCAAGGTCAACATAGACAGAGTAAATGAATTTATGGAAGCTCAGGAGGACTTAATGATTCAACATGGAGCTCCATGCAGAGGGAAGACGAAGTACTACCCAGATGACCTCTATTTCTGTACCATGGCATTAAGCTCACAGTCGAACTACTCCCAACTTTGGAGAACGAGCGATTCAAGTAGTAAAGGCAGAAGCGACGGGAACCAACCGAGTACCACAAGAGGAAGATCATGACCAAGCATTCACTTGATCAAAGGAAATCCCAGGGATGGGCATGAGGATATTTTGTTGGAATTTTCATCTAATTGTTGACCTGTTTTGTATTATGTACCTTGTTGCAATTTAATGAAGCAATTTGTTGCAATTTAATGAAGCAATTAAATCTTTTGTAGTCATTTTTTGGGCCACAGATCCATCCCAGGTCGAGACAGCTAGTTGATCTGATAGTTGAGGCTCGACTGAGATATTTGTTGTAACCATTGTTCAAATCTCCCCTCCCTAGTTAAATAGAGGGAAGAAACACTTACAAAGGGTTCATAATTTTTGGAAAGAAACTCCTAAGTGGATCGCTTTCTTGTTTCACAAAGGCATTGTATGAACATTGATGTATGCACTCTATCAGAAAATTTAATGGAAGAATTGTGGTGATTCCAACTCCTTGATTTGCAGTATGTTTTTCTCTCTTAGTATTTCCATATGTGTTTGACATTCTCCTTAGATTGCATGTAAGTAGCAACTAGATATATTTCCATTATATGCAGATTTATTTCAGTCAAGTGTTTGATAAAGAATTCCTGTATTGATATGGTGATAAGGTCTTTAAAAGGCACTCCATGCATCTTAGCATCCCATAAACCTTTCATTGCTCTCATTTTCCTCTAAATCCAGAGATACAAAATTCTTGAAGTCTAAGCTCTGTTTTGATGAATTTTCTCTCTATTATCTTCTACTATTTCATCTCCATTAACAATTGATTGTTGCGAGTTTCAATCTGCTTTGGCCACCATTGTTTGAGTATTACTCCCTATGAAATTTTGCACACATGTTATGTCTTACATTGTGCTTTCATGAGCGGTTCTAAACCAACCCTTTTCAAACTATTTGTGACAGAAAACTATTAGTGTTGCAAGCTCTCAAGATAAGTCTGCTAGCACTACTTAAGATATCCTATGCACTGGTCTAAAACCAACCCAGAGGTTATCTCTAGGAAGTTTTCTATATCTCCTAAAGCATTTATGCTATAGGTGCTAGAAAAAGTAACAACATAGTTCAAGTTGCAAAGTGAAGAAGGGTCCTAGCCAAAAAATAGGCTCAAAAGGATATAATAAGGCACCAGATCCAAGAGGAGGAGTATGAGACTCTAGTGTGTCAGGATGGGCAAGGTCCAATGTAGTTAAAACAAGGATATCGGTGAGATTAGCTCCAAATTTTTGTCACAGGACCATCACCTTTAATACATGATCCCATTGTATCATACTAATAGGTTCAATGTCAACAGGTGCAGTCAGTTGTTTAGACGACAATTGCATATCTAGTTACAGTCAGTTCTCGAGAGACAGTTGTAGAACTAGTTGCATTGATGCCTGTAGTGCAAATTGCCTAGTCGTAGTATGCAATTGTAGTTCCTGCAAGAGGATTCCTAAACAAGAGCTATGCAATCCAGTTCTAGTGGAGGAGGACAGTGCGAGTTGCGAGGAGGGAGCAAAGAGATTTTCCATAGGGAGATCGAGACCTAAAGGGATTCTAACTTTAGAGGGAGTAACCCAATGAAAGATAGCACTTTAGGATATGGGGAGATCATACTCATCATTACAGTATTTGTAACAACAGTGCAAAGATAGCAAGAGACTAGTAACAACAGCAGTATGAGTAGATCAGAGTTTAGAGTTGCAGAGAGTTGGGCAGGGTCCATTGAGGTGAGCATCAGATTATGTTTCCTCATGGATCATTACCTTTGCTACAAGGGCCCACAATATTTAGTAGTAGGTGGATCAGTGTCAGTTGGTGCAGTCAGATTCTAGAGTGACAGTTGCAAACTAGTTACAGTCAGATGCTCAGGAGCGCAGAGCAGTGTTGATGGCAGAGCAAAAGGCTCAGTAGTAGAATCAACAACAATGAAAATTTCTCAGTGGACAATGCAGAGGTTGGTATTAGTTAGAGGCTCAGGATACGGTTGCAGCACAGAGGCACAGTTGATTCAGTATTTTGGATGCTTCATAGTTGCAGTAGCAATAACAATAATCGAGAGCGTTTGTTAGTAGAGTTGCACTGCAGATGCAAAGTTGGCAGTAGTACAGGTTGTACAATGCAATGTCAACAATAGCACAGATGCAACAAGGTTCAGCTATATTCAGTGGAATATGAATCAGAGTTAGTGTAGTGGTGATGGACAGTGGCAGGCAACTACAATTGTCAAACATCAATAGTGTGGTTGGAGGATGTTGCAGAGACAGGGTGTTGTGGCAGATTATGTAGCACTAGTGAGAGAACGCTTTCCTCGCTAAGAGGGAGTGTTAGTTTTTGTAGCATCAGATGGTGCTCTATTCTCGAGACTTTGTGGAGAGGCTAAAAATAGGAGTTCTCCAAAACCCATAAATCATTTATGGAAATTTGACCTAGAGATAACTAAATTAAATAAATTAATCATCATTTAATTTTTTCCTAAGTCTAAGTTAAGAGAAATGGTTAATTAATGAGAATTAATTAAGAAAGGTTATAATTCTCTAGAAACTCAAACTGATCGACTTGGATATGATCTCAACCATCGATTAAATTTTAATCATGACCATTAGAATCCCAACTAGAGAGTATAAGAAGAGGTCGATGGGTAGATGGAGAATACACATCAGTGTAGATACTCAGTGATCAAGGCAATTCGACTTTACAGTGTAGGTGATTCAATAGTAGAGATCGAGTTAGTGATCAAATAACAGGTGTCAGAGGGGTAGAGACAATGATTTAAAGGAAGTTTTCCAGTTCGAGAGAGACAAGAGAGGAGGCCGAATTATTTCTCCTAGAAGAAACGCAAGTCTTGTGCAGTGGCTTCAGCTGAGTAGTTCGATTTGGCTGAAGGGAAGGTCATTATTAGCTCCAGAGGCCGGGAAGATTTTCTAGAGTGTCATAGAGAAACTTTCCCATTCATAAACAGGCAGGACAACTTGACTGGCATTAGTTTCGGGCTAAGCATGAGACAGGATGCGCAGAGGTGACACAGAGCCTGCGCAAAGGGCTTGGACGACTTGATTTTCAGTTGTCAATTTGAGCCGAGATTGCTTGGAGATGAGGGTAAATTTCCTCAGGCGATTTTCCCATTATTTATCTCAAGTTGGATTTCCAGTTGGGCATCCATCTTTATTGTACCCATAATTCACTGTTGCATAATAATAAAAGCCCTCATTGTTGCATCGATTTTCCCACATTGGGTTTTTCCGAGGACAATTGTCCAAATATAACGATGTCATAATTTTTGAGTGTGTGCTAGCATTTCTCAGTTCTCAACATTTTATTTTCCGCGACATTTATTTGTGAATAAATTACAGTGTCAATATTTCGTTATTTTGCCTTAAACAAAATAAACTGCATAATTAATTTATCAGCTAAAAGAAATATTTCCAGTTGTTGCTGTTCAAGGAATTTTCACATTGGAATCAATTTCATGCTTAATAAAATCTCCATTCAATCTAGTTTTCCTTTTTGAGTTTCAGGGGAAATCATTATCTAGTGTAGGATTCTTGTGTGCATTATTTTAATTCGATATTCATTATTTGTTGTGGAATATCACATGGATTATCAATAGAGGACATTGTCATGTTTCTCATTGTCACACACAAGCCATAAATTCAATCGTTGCTTGTTGGATTCTCTTCTATTGTAAATCAATTCGTTTTATTGTGTGGTGTGATGTGGTACTTTATTATTGGTCAAATGACATTATTTGGGGTTTGCAATTATGTGTTAGTGTAAGAGTCTTCATCTACAACACCACCAAAAACACATTGTGAGAAAGTGCAAAAGATCCCTTAATAGGTGTCAAAGGTATCTATAAAGAGCACAAATATAAATATATGGTTGAAGACGTGTAATGTTTTTTTTTTGGTAAATAAGAGTTTTTTTTTTAAATATTAAATTGATACTAGATTACATAATATCAAAATAATTTCTATGTGGTTGACCTTATTGGAAACCAAGCCAACGACAAAAAATAATGTCATTTTATCCCAAATGTCCATATGCCAACCGAATACATACAAAAATATCTAATGACCAAGACTTCATTAAGTAATACATTACACTACAGTACTAGTGAATTCAAAGTGAAGTAAAAAAACCATGAAAATTATCTTTTTTCTAGAATGATGTTGGGTAGAGGAAAACACCTCCGTTAAGAGAGCCACTTGTCTAAAATTGACAAGCATGTCCCCCATCTCCTGTATTAACTCTCTTTTTCTTTTCCTTCATTTTTTTTGTATTCCTTCACATGCTTAGGAGTATATTTGAAGCTTTGCATTTGGGTGCCGGAACTTGTTGGGGATGAGCTTGTTCCCTTCAAAGTCACATTCCTTTTATTTTTTAGCCATATATGTGTCTACTAAACAACTTTTTTTGTTGATCTAACATCTTTCTTGGGTCCTTACCTATCAATTCTTCAATAATGTCTGAGAGCACAATTTGATGCATATCCATATCCTTCGACCCATCAACATTCCCTATTACCTATACATTTGGCATCTCAATTTCCTCCATTTATGCATTCTTTGTGGATTTCTCCGACACTTTTCTCCTATAAGATTCTACCTATTGTTAGGTCCCTATACTACTAGTGTAACCCCTTATTGTTATTAGTGCAACCCCCTTATTGTATTATTGTGCCCATACAGTCCCCATGTTGTTATTAGTATGCCCCATAGAAGCCCACTATTGTTATTATTGTACCCCTACAATATTATTGTTATGTAGGCTTTGATTGTATTGGGACCCCTTAGACTCCTGTATATAGAAAGGAGGTCTTGTCATTTGTATCATCGAATAATTGTTCATTTATGTAATGTAAAGGATGTTGCCCCCTTGAAGAGGCTTATTTTTAAGGCATTGATCTATATTTTCTTCTATTTTGTGAGTTGGTTGCATAACACTTATGGTTTTCCATTTCCCTTCTCTTGATCCATTTCTTGAGGATGTACCTGATTTCCATTTCCTACTCAACTCTATTCAATGCCTTGTAATGGTTTTTGGACCAAAGGGGATCGTCCGATGTTGTCGCATTTTTTGCTTGAGGGTTTTTCAGACGAGGTTGGAATTTAAAAAAACCCTTGTGATCCAATTTATGTTGATTTTCTTTTGTTGCCTCTGTGAGAATTAGGGGACAATCCATGAAGAGATGGGAATATTCACGAAACCTAAAATGTCTAAATGGTACATGCTCATAATCTAGATGTTGTTTCCACACTTCATTATGATATGAGATTTCAATTGATTTTGGTAGTGGTTGGGAGATATCCATATATGCACATATCATTGCATATGAGGTGTAGCATCATCGATTGGCCACTTCATATATTTCATAAGATCTTTGATTGTGTTTTGAGTACCTTCTAAAATTTCCTCCACCCAAAATTCTTTTGGCAAAGAAAATATACAATCCCAAATTAGGGCCACTAGAAATTTTTCCTTTTCTGGGTTGTATCTTTCTTACCAGAATTCATGAATAATGTTATGTCCCTATAATACTAGTGTATCCCCCTTATTTTTATTGTTGTGCCCATGTACCCCCAATATTGTTATTGTTGTACCCCATAGAAACCCACTATTGTTATTGTTGTGCCCTTACATTATTATTGTTAAGTAGGCTCTGATTATATTTTGACCCCTTAGACTCCTATATATACAAAGGATGTCTTGTCATTTGTATCATCCAAGAATTTTTCATTTATCTAATATAAAGGAGGTTTACCCCTCGAAGAGGATAATTTTTAGGTCGTTGATCTATCTTTTCTATGAGTTGGTTGCATAACATTCAATATTAGAGTTTTGGATTTTAGGGTTTCACTTCTTCAAATAGGTGATCTTGGAATTTTTGCTATAAATTCTTTTCTACCAGCCTTTAGAAGATGAAATTTTTACCAAGTCTAGCAAAAATCTTGGTGAACTTCGTGTAAAAATTTAAAATCTTGGTTCGCTATATTTTCAAACATATGATCTGAGGAAGTTAGGGTTTTTGGAGGCTTCATAATTCAATCTCAAATAGGTGACCTAGGGAAAATTATCATAACTTTCGTTTCAAGCATCAGATTTGAATTTTGTAAAAAGTGACTAAAAGTGCATGAATTGTAGTTTTTTGTATATCAATTTTAGGGTTGAAGGTGGAAACAATGACACATGGCATCTTGTACAACTTCGATTTACTGAACCAGTCCATAATCAAGTCATCGTGGAAGATTTGGCATAAATCTTTCTTGAAGAATCCAATATCGATCACACTTGTGGGGTTGGAAAGAAGACTCAAAGAGCTATCATGAGAAGAAATTTTAGAACTTGGAGATCTGAAATCACAGAGTGACACCCATTTCAAGATAAAGCTCCCAAAAACAAGAAAAAATGTATATATTTTTAAACAAATTGCATAACTTTTGTTTGAAAAATAAGTTTTAAGTGATTCCAAGGGCATATTGTAGTATAGATATCCGTATTGGATTCTAAAATGCCTCCTATTCAAAAGAATTCTACACCCATTAAGACCTCAGAAATATCTACTATGACGCATGAAGAGGAATAATTGCAACATGATGTATCAAAATTACGGGACCAAGTGCAACAAATTTTGCTCTCACAAAGAACAACCAAACATGAAGTAAAATGTTACATTGATGGTTTAAAAGGTGACATGGATGGTTTAAAAGGTGATGTGAATGGTTTAAAAGTAGACGTGGAAAGTTTGAAATTTTTTTTGCAAGAAAGGCTTCCCGGTGGTGACATCGTAATCCATGAAAATCATGATGATGACAAAAGTAATATGAATTACGATTTTAGAGGCTCCAATGTGGGCTTTAAGAACCACCACATTCCAAATATGATGAGGTTTGATGGCAAGGATCTAGTATCATGTATAATACAAATGGAGCAATATTTTGATCTACAAGATGTGCAACCCTCACAAAAGGTACGTATTGCATCTTTATATTTAGAACCCAATCAGTTTGTATGGTATAGATGGATTTGTTCTCGTAGACCACTTGTCACCTGGTCAATTTTTACGGAGGAAATGATAGCACATTATGAATATACAAGGAGCAACACCTTCTTTAGCCAATTGATAAGTCTCAAACAAGAGGGTCCAACGGCGGAGCACATTGAAGACTTCCAAAAATTGAATATTAGGGTAACCGATATTCCAGAGGAGTATATGATTTATGTATTCATAGGGACTTTAAAACATAACATCCAACATGAGGTTCGCCTTTGGGAACCTGATTCATTGGAGAAGGCATTCAGGGTGGCAAAAAAAGTTGAAAGCAAAATAATGGCAACAATCAAGCCTAACACTCACAACTATAAAGATGGAAGTGTTGTTGCTCCTAGTCTTCCACAACCTACAAGGTTGACACCATAACAATTGGAGGAAAAAAAGAGCAAAATGGCTTTGTTACAATTATGATAGAAGATACACTAAAGTTCATAAGTGTGTTGAGAATAAATTATTCTACATGGATTGTGAAGAGGAGGAATAAAAGGAACAAGAAACATCAAAAGATGAAGATATACACCGGGAACTAACCCCAAAGAAAGAAGAAATGAATCCGACCATATCTTGTAATGCATTGGAAAGA
Organism: Pinus taeda; assembly: GCA_000404065.3. Taxonomy (NCBI): domain Eukaryota; kingdom Viridiplantae; phylum Streptophyta; class Pinopsida; order Pinales; family Pinaceae; genus Pinus; species Pinus taeda. Next base: position 9,182 of record APFE030802904.1, read on the forward strand.
ATTACCACTCCTGAAACTCTCAAGATGGAAGGATATATCAAGAGGAAAAAGGTAATTGTGTTGATTGATTAGGGTAGTACCCATAATTTTATTCGTTGTAAGATAGCAAAGGAATTGAATTGCTTCCTATATCCAGCACCAGAGTGTCGAGTGATGGTTGCAAATGGAGGAATTATAAATTTCTTTGGAAAGTGCCATAATATCAAGCTAACCATGGGGGAATATGTATTGAATAGTCCAATGATTTCCATTCCAATGGGTGGTGCTGATGTTGCACTAGGAGTCTAATGGTTACAATCTTTGGGGATGATAACTTTCAATTTTCAAGAACTTTTCTTGATTTTTTTTTAGAAGGAAGGAAGTTGAATTAAGGGGTATCATGGGGAAACCGAGAAAGATAATCAACTCCAATGGCATGACAAAGCTTCTGAAGAAATAAAAATGGGGCATAATTGCACAATTATGCTCACTAGGAGTTCAAACATTGAAATCATCTATTTCTCCATATTTCCAAAAAGTCTTGGAAAATCATTCCAAGGTGTTTGAGACTTCCAAAGGCCTCCCACCTTTTCGTGATAATGATCATGTGATTCACTTGATTACATGAAGTGTTCCTCCAAACATCAGGCCTTACATATATCCTTATGCCAAAAAGAGTGAAATTGAACGTATGGTTGCAAAAATGCTAGAGGATGGTATAATTCAACCTAGTCAAAGTTCTTTTCTCCGCTAGTAGTATTGGTGCACAAGAAAGATGGATCATGGTGTATGTATCGAGATTATAGGGAGCTCAAAAAGTTCACCATTAAAGATAAATTTCTCATTCCTGTCATTGATGAATTGTTGGATGAATTACATGGAGCAATTTACTTCACTAAGTTGGATCTTCATTCAGGATATCATCAAATTAGAATGAAGAATGAAGACATTCTGAAAACAACATTTAGAGCTCATGAGGGTCATTATGAATTTTTGGTCATGCCTTTTGGCCTTACTAATGCACCTTCCACATTTCAAGGTTTGATGAATTTCATTTTCAAACCCTTCCTTAAAAAATTTGTGCTAATATTTTTTGATGATATACTAATCTACAACAAGTCTTGGAAGGATCATGTTCAACATGTTAACAGGGTGCTCAAACTATTAAAGGAGAAACAATTATATGCAAAAACCTCCAAATATTTCTTTGGAGTACATGAGGTGGAATATTTGGGCCATATTGTATCTCATGTGGGTGTTTAGGTAGACCCTAAGAAAATTAAAGCCATTAAGGAATGGAAAATCCACACAACCATAAAGCATCTTTGAGGATTTCTCGAGTTGACAGGTTATTATCGCAAGTTTGTTAAGAATTATGGGAGAATAACGACACCTCTAACATCATTACTGAAGAAAGATACATTTTCTTGGACTCCAGAAGCAATGAAGGCCTTTGAACATCTTAAAGAGGCAATGTGACAAACATCGGTCATAGCTACGCCAAACTTCACAAAAACTTTTATTGTGGAATGTGATGCTTCGGGAAATGGAATTGGTGTTGTTTTAATACAAGAAGGACGACCCATTGCTTTTGAAAGTCATCTAATCAAAGGAAAGTATATAAACATACCTATTTATGAGAAGACAATGTTGGCAACGCGACATGCACTAAAGCAATGACGACCTTACCTAATGAGAAAACACTTAAAGGTAAAAACAAATCATGATAGTCTTAAATACTTTTTGGAACAAAGATTATCTTCAGAAGAGCAACAAAAAGGGGTGACAAAGATGTTTGAATTTGAAATTATCTACAAAAAATGAAGCAAAATGTTGTTGCAGATGCACTCTTAAGAAAGGATGAGGACGTGGAAGCATTGGTTTGTGCAGTTTCTATTATCCAACCTAAGTGGATAACCGAAGCAGGGGATGAATTGAAGAATGGTGAAGAGGTGTGGTCACTCATTCAAAATTTGTAGCAAGATCCCAGTGCATTTGATACATTTAGCTGCAAAAATTATTCATTATGGTACAACCATCACTTATATATTTGTAAGAATCCCAACTGAAACAAACAATTCTTTTGGAATTGCACACCTCTCCCTTAGGAGGGCACTCAAGATTTTTAAAAACTTACCATAGGGTCAAGAAGTAATTTTTTGTGGATGGCCTTAAATAAGATATTTA
>APFE030802908.1:4933-35390 GCA_000404065.3 Pinus taeda
ACCTCCAATAGAGCAGAGCTCGATTACAAAACAAGACACGATACTCCTTGCAGGGAGTCTCTATCCTTTATATATGACTCATACATGCAATACTACGGGCCAATACCGTGGGTTTTATTACTACCGTCTATCTAATACTACCGCCCATTTACCCTCTATCTAATACTACCGCCCATTTGCAACGAACTGTGGTCCCGTCATTAATTGCGGGTTAACCACTTACAAATATTAATATGGGCTTTATTGACTCTTGACTATGACGTGATCCCATGACATAAATAAGGGGGTTAGGGTGGGACCCTGACAATCTCTCTGATCAAAACATGTGCTACCTCACTCGCTGAATATGTAGTCTTTACTGGAAAGAAGTGAGCCACCCTACTCAATATGTCAACCACGACCATAATAGAGTGATGCTGCTTTAATTTACTCAGAGGAAATTTGATGAAATCCATGGAAATGACCTCCCATTTCCATTCTGGAATCACTATAGGCTGTAGTGAACCACCTGGATTCTTAAATTTTGCCTTGATATGATAACAATATCAACCTCTATCCATGAAGTCTTCCATTTCTTTCTTTAGATTCGGCCAATATTAGAACTTCTTTACCAACATCAAAGTCTTATGATATCCTAGATGACCCAAGTATGGCTTAGCATGAAACTCCCTCAAGATAAGCTTCTTGAGATTACTGTAGTTTGACACATAGACCTTGTCTCTAAATATCACCAAACCATCTACCGTGAGATGATAGTATGCATCCTGATCACCTGTACCTATGCTCTACTATAACTCATGCATAATCTCCATGTATTTTTCATCCTATTGTCCTACCTGCAAGATCTTATCCTATAACTTTGTCCCATAAGAGCTCATAGCTACTATATGATTTACTTGTACCTTTCTACTAAGAGCATCCATAACCCAATTCTCCTTCCCTTTGATGTTTCTAATCTCGAAGTTGAAATCACTAAGGGTAGCCAACCGTCTAGCTTATTTGGCATTAGATTTGACTGAACAAACAAATATGTCAACCCATTGTGATTGCTCATCAATTCAAACAACCTGTCAAGTAGATAGTGCCTACAAATATTTAATGCATGTATTATTGCTACTAGCTCAAGATCATGCGTTGGATAGTTCTGCTCATGCTCATTCAATTTTGATAACTCATAGCACACTACCTATCCTTGTTGGATGAGAACTTCACTAAGTCCTCTCTTGCAAGCATTTGTACACACTACAAAATCTTTGTTTCGATCCACCATCTTTATCACTAGTGCATGTGTCAACAACTACTTAAGTTGCTCAAAACTAGTTGCACATTCTTTTATCCATTGAAAATTCTTATCTTTCTGCTGTAATGATGTGATAGGATAGTGAATGCATGAGCAATTCCTGATGAACCTCCTATAGCAGCCTACCAATTATTGGATGTGCGTTATGGTTTTAGGTATGATGGTTTTCTATCTATGGTATTTTGTAGATCCGGTCAAGGGAACTATGGTTATGTTCTAATCCAGGGCTAATGAAGTAGGGTTTATGGATGATTTTACATGTATATATATGCATTGTAACCTTAAAAGGACTATCATGAAAAATTAGTCTAGTAATCTCGGTTTTGGGATCTAGAGGAAAATATTTGTGTATATCTATTTTATGTCTTATTCTCTCACTGCATTTTATTTTCTACTTTTAAGAATTCATTTGTAGCTAATTTTTGTACGGGGTTAAAACCTACATATGGTATCATAGTTTTTTTGTCTTCAAGGGGATGCATTTTCTGCTGATGGTTTTTTCTTAAGCCTATGGTGAACCCTATTTAGTGGGAGATGTATGGGATTGATTCATGTGGTGAAAGAAGATGGCGAGCAGTGGAAAGATATAGATCGAGAAATTTAATGGTCAAAGTTTTGAGTTATGGAAACTCAAGATGGAGGATCTACTGGTGGATAAAGATCAATGAATCACAGTAGATCTAGGTACTAAACCAACAACAATGTTAGCTAAAGATTGGGTGAAGTTAGATTGAAAGGTAAAGAGCACAATACGATTGTGTGTCTCTAATTCAGTATTAATGAATGCATCAGGGAAATCTTCGACGAAGGCTTTGTGGGACAAGTTAGGGATTGTGTGCCAATCTAAGTCTCTGGTGAATAAAATATTCCTACAGAAAAGATGTATAACCTGAGGATGAAAGATATTAAAATTTTAGATGAAGATAAGTGCATCAATTTGTTATTTTCTCTACTAGATTCGTGGGATTGTTTGCTTGTTGCAATAGGTAGCAATGCAACTACCTTGAAGTTTGATGAAATAGTCCCATCCTTGTTGTTAGAGGAGATTAGACGGAAAAATATGGAAGGGTATAATGGTGATACCTTTTCTATACGAGGATGGTCAAAGAAGATAAACAAAAATAATTCCTCGAGTGGGACATCTAAATCTAGAGGGATATCTATCTCTCCATGAAAAGCTGTAAAGATGTGCTGGAAATGTAGAAAGGAAGGGCACTTCAAAAGGGACTGTAAATCTAAAGATCTTGAGAAAGGAAAGGGATCTAATGATGCTCCTTCTGCAGAGGTGAAAACCACCTAAGATGGAGGTGGGGATGTGTACTTGGCTTCCTCTTCAAGTACATGTGTATATCATGAGTTATTGGGTGCAAGTCCCTTGGGGGTCAATTTTGGGGTTAAAAACCCAAGTTTTGGGGCAGAAGGCCCGAATTTCATATAAATAATGTAAATCATCTGCATTTTGTGGTCACGGAGTGCAAATATATCTATGTCAAAATGGGTTTTCCACCCTTAGTCTAGATAGTTTTTGTTGTTTTTGAGATCTACCATTGGTCACCAGACCATGGGATTGTATAAAAAGGAGAGCCTTAGAGAGTCTAAGGCAGTTCAATTGTCATAATTCATTGATGTCATAGGTTTTTGAGAGCAAAGAGCAAGAGCCTTAGTGGAGGAAGAGGCCCTCTAGCTAAGTGCGTAGAGGCCTAGGGTAAAAGTTGGTAGCTGAGTGCGTGGACCTCTGCAGCTATGTGCACAGGGTGGTTAGAGTCTGTATTGAAAATCTAAATCATCAATAAATAGAAGTGTTCTGAACTTACTATGTAATTTCCATCTATTTAGCATTACTTTACTACTGTTATAAATGTTGCGATTATGCTATGTTGAATGCTAAGTTTAAGATATAACGTTAAGTTGATGCATGAACATATATCTTTTCATCTGTTGCATGAACACAAGTAATAATATATGTTTACATGAGTATACTCTTAATTGTATGGTAAAGTTGGCTAATACCTAAGGCAAATTTGGAACCAAGTCAGTAACCTAGTTACAGAGGCACGTAAGTGTCTAAATCATCGTCTAGGGTTGTGCGAAGGCAATCAGGTACCTTTGTTGAGGTTCTTAAAGATGGAAGAAGAAGTGCACCGATAAGACCTAAAGGCTTATCAATCTGCATGAAGATAGGAGTAAGAGTATAAATTCAACATCAAAACTATCTCAGGGTGTAGAAACTTTGTTCCTACATACCCCCATATTGCTTCAGGTGAGACTTTAATCTGCACTCTGCGGATTGATGCTGAAAGGGCCAGTAGTGTAGCGATTTGCTTGGATTCTTAACACTGAACCTCGGTCAGGACCCATCAAGCCAACATGAGTCATGTTTGATTGACTCAAGTGCATCCTTTCACTTCACGCCACATAGAGAGTGGTTTCGCAAGCATGAGAAATATGATGGTGGTGATGTTTTCTTAGGCGATGACAAGAAGGCTATAATCGTTGGTCGTGGAAAAGTTAAGTTGAAGCTGCAAGGTGGAAGGATTAGAACACTTCCAGGTGTTCTACAACATTGGCTAGAAATCTAATTTCTATAAGCAAGCTAGATGATGTAGGTGTAAAAGAAATGTTCGAGAAAGATACCTGCAAGATGGTTCAGGGAGCATTGGTATTAATGCGAGGAGCTCATATCGGAACTCTATACAAGCTTCAGGGTAGAACTGTTATTGATGGATGCAACATTTTTGTTGTTCCCAAAAGTGGAGTAGAAAATCTACTGGTCTTTGGAGAAAAGACCATGCTATGGCATCAAAGGCTTGGACATATTGGAGAGAAGGGCATTCGAATACTTAATGGTAATGGTATGGTAGAGGTATGTCTAATTTCTCTCTGGATATTGATTTCTTTGAAAATTGTGTGTATGGTAAGCATAATCGGGTGAGTTTCCCCTCTGGTACGAAGAGGTGGTAAGATATATAAGATATTGTGCACAATTATTTGTTTGGACCTGTGTTGAATCCTTCACTAGGTAAGTCTGTGTACTATGTATAATTTATAGATGACTTCTCAAGGAATACATTGATATATTTCCTCACGAAAAAATCGAAAGTCTTTGACAAGTTTAAAGAATTTAATGCTCAGGTGGAAAACCAGACAGAGAAGAAGATAAAGGTGTTGAGGACTGATAACAGTGGAGAGTTTTGAAAGAAGGAATTTGAAGAGTTCTGTAAGAAGTGTGGCATAGCACATCAAAATACTACTCCATACACACCTCAAAAAAATGGATTTGTAGAAAGAATGAATAGGACATTGATGGAAAATACAAGAGGCATGCTCAGTGGTGTCGGGTTAAGACAGGAAATTTGGGCAGAGGCAGTGGAGACAATATGTTTCCTGGTCAATAGATCACCTTCATCAACCTTGGAGGATAAGAATCCACAAGAGGTATGGATTGGTAAGAAAAATTCTCTTTCACATATGAGGTTATTTGGATGTGATGCATATGTACATGTTCCAAATGAGAAAGTAAAAGATTTGGATAGTAAATCTGAAAGGTGCATCTTTACTTGGTATAAGAATGGTTTAAAAGGTTATAAGCTTTGGAATCTAGAAATAAGGAAGGTTGTGAACAACTGTGATATGGTGTTTAGAGAGGTGAAAGATGTTATTAAACATGAATTCCTACTAAAGGAACTTGAGAAGATAGAGTTTGAGCTAAAGGAGGAAGAATCAGACTCTACAACAAAAGAGGAATCAGAAGATAAAGGGCCCTAAACTCCAATTGTGAGAAGATTAGTTCAAGAAAGAAGGCAACTAGAAAGGTATATTCCATATGCTTTATGTTCAAATTTTTATTTATCTATTACCGATGATGATCCCATAACTATGATGGAAGTAATAGATTTGAAGTATGGAAAACTTTTGAAATAGTCCATGGTTGATGAAATTGCACCTTTGCACAAAAATAAGGCTTGGGATTTGGCAAAGTTTCCAGCTGGAAGGAAACCCATTGATAGAAAATCTGCGTTTAAGAAGAAGAAGAATGAATAAGGCAAGGTGGATAAATACAAAGCTCAGTTGGTAGCAAAAGGTTATTCCCAGGTGTCGGGAATTGATTTTGGTGATATTTTTTCTCCTGTTGCCAAGGTAGCTTCTATTATATTACTTTTATCTGTTGTTGTTGCTTTTGATTTTTAGGTAGAACAAACGGATGTGAAGAAAAAATTTCTTGGGATCTAGAAGAAGAGATCTACATGAAGCAACTTGAAGGCTAAGAAAGAACTAGTATGGAGGTTGAAAAAGTCTCTGTATGGGTTAAAACAATCACCAAGGATGTGGTATCTAAAATTTGATACATTTATACAGGGACTTGACTTCACCAGAAGCAAAGAAGATCACTATGTGTATTTTAAATTAATTGGTGACGATGCTATTTATCTAGTCTTGTATGTAGATGATATGTTGATGGTTGGAAATAACAAAGAAATTATCCATGATTTTAAGACCCAATTTGTCCTCCAAATTTGACCTAGAAATATCTTGGTGTTTTAAAGTATATTTAGGGCATGGAAATTAAATCAGATCAGGAAAAAAGGAAGCTCTAGTTAAACTAGAGGAAGCATGCCGAGATTGTTGGGAAAAATAATTAGAGGAGGGGGGTGAATCAATATTTAAAAACTCATAATAATAGTTTTTTTTTTTAAATAAAGTACCACACATAAGTAACACACATGAACACTAGGATTTAAGGTGGAAACTCAATGTGGGAGAAAAACACTGCTTTTGTCATCTTAGTCTTCAAAACTTATTAATATCAAAAAATTCTTTCATTCTTGTACTAGTGCAGACTCATACTAGTACGCAAGCACCCAGATGCTGAAGACTACAACCTTCGCTCGTTCTCCAGTTTCTACTAGAAGGGAGCTCCAACCCCCTGATCTAATCATGAACAACTACTGGCAGGAAGTTTCTACTTCCGCAATGAAGGCTCCAACCCTCAGCAACATCCATGGACCAAGTTTCATAAATTTTCACACTAAATCCAATATCAACACTTAAGCTCAACAATCAAATTGTATCTCATCACTGTAATACAATCATCAATCTCGGACACAACTGAATCTACCAATCACTGAAAAACCTAGTCAAATGAAACTTAATCAAAACTCAACCAATTAACTAGAACAATCAAATCACTGTAACCAGTACATAGAATTGAATTCATAATACTGCATCAACACATAGAATCAACTGCAACCCTGATCATTCAAATGCCCAAAATGTATACACTACTTCACTTCAGGCAACCCGTGTGTATATGTGCTTTTCTATAGAGAAACCTGCATACAGATCTTAATATATTGAAAATTGAAAACTTTTAATTCTGAATATGACATGGAGTTGACCATAGATATTTTGAAATATTTGGTTAGCTTACAGAACCCTCATACATTCAGGAACATCAATAATCTTTTCAACCAATCAACATGTAAACAAATTCAACTTAGTCATCCAATCAGTTCTACTTTAGACATTATCACTCAAGCTAGATCAACATGAGGACATCATTAAAAAACAACAGACAAACAACAACACTGATAAGGTTGATTAGTCATTTATGAAAAGAAAGCCCTTACTTTTATTTACGCGACTTTTAAGAAGTGGACCTGCATGTATACACACGTTTCCTAAGACCAACCAGCGTATAGATATGCAAATTTTGACCTAAAATTGTGCAGCTCTTCAGAACTTCAAAAAGACCTAGATCATAATATGTAGAGATTAAAACATGTGTTAGTACTAAGATCTAGTCAATCCATGAGAAGATCATACACTGAAAATTCATTTCTAGTCTCATGACCTTGATCGATCATTGTATTCGTCGGTGCATAATTATTTCAGATCTATGTGACAATTATGGCCCTTAAAATAAAAATATACTTTAGATTGAATTATTCATCAAAAATCCTTTCATTTACACACCTAGCACTTTTATCTTCACATTTCTATATAGTTTATCCCTTATCCAGTCCACGGGTCAAAACTACACTAGTGGTGGTGGTAATCTTTGACAGGATCATATCTGTTGTCACACTTATTACTATCTGCCAATACCATGGTAAGGACCCCTAGTATTTAAAATACCATGGTGTAAAAAACATACACTACTTTGCTTCACCAAACTCATGTGTATACGGGACTTGGCCTTGACGAACCCACACATAGATTTTCAAATATTCACCTATATCAAAACTTCTGATTCTGATCTGACCCATCATTTTGGTATTATGTTCCATCATTATGTCACCTGTGAACTGACTTGTGGATTCATCTAGTTACCTTATACTTGTTCAGTTATAAGTCAGCTTCCATCAATGACAACACATGCATTATAATGCAAACATAGACAATACTGCAAAGGTTTAATATGCAAGATAGTAACCTGGTGAAGGTTCCTAGTCATGTAGATATAAATTTATCTATTGAACAATGTCCCAATACACAAGAAGAGGAAGAGGACATGTCCTGTGTTCCATATGCAAGTGCAGTTAGTAGTTTGATGTATGCAATGGTTAGTATTAGATCAAACATTGCACATGCAGTGGTAGTATTGAGCATGTTTATGTCAAAACCAAGGAAGGAGCATTAGACAACAATGAAGCGGGTTTTCAGGTATTTGTGTGGCACTAGTGATTATGGTTTGTGCTACCAAGGAAGACCAAGATTGGATAGAGTTTTGGACATCCATGGATTTGTTGATGCAGATTGGATTGGAGATCTAGATTAGAGAAGATCTACAAGAGGGTATGTGTTTAACCTAATTGGAGTTGCAGTCAGTTGGATGAGTAAGAGATAGTCTGTAGTGGCACTTTCAACTACAGAGGTAGAACACATGACATCTAATCATGCAACCAAGGAAGAAGTTTGGCTGTAGAGATTGTTTTCAAGCATGGGGTTAGTACAACGAGGTATAAGGATAGACTATGACAGCCAAAGTGTAATTTTCTTGGAAGATAACCTTGCTTATCATTCAAAGACAAAGCACATTGATGTTAAGTATCAATTTGTGAGGGATATGGTGAGGATAAAAAGGTATTGATGGTAAAGGTGGACACTTTGAAGAATACTGCAGATGTATTCACAAAGTCTGTAAGCACTAAGAAGTTATCTTGGTGTAGAGAAACAATGGGCATTGCAAGGCTGGACCAATGGCTAAGCTCTCCTATGGAAAAAAGAAAAGTGGGAGAATGTTGGATGTGTGTTATATTCTTTCCACAACTACCCCACGCATGGGGGACCGGTAGACCCTAATGTACATTGTGTTGGGTGCAACAGAGAGCCTTAGCAGGGGGTAGTATCCCCTCTACATGGGGTCTGGGGCAACACCCTCTGAAAAATGTTTTTGACCCTATATTAGATGGGTGGGCCTACTTACAGTTTTGTCCATGGATTTCACACATGGTTTTAGGCCTGATGGTTTTTTGTCCATGGTATTTCCTAGATCCAGTCAAGGGAACTACGGATTGGGTTTTATGGATGTTTCAACATATATATATATATATATATATATATTATATATATATTATATATATATTATATATATATATATTATCTATATATATATATATATATATATATATATATATATATATATATATATATATATATGTATTGTAAAATTGAAAGGAATATAATAAAAAGTATATCTGGTAGTCCTGATTTTAGGATCCTATTGTATCGGCTACAACCACACTCCAAAATTTTGCCTTATGCTATTTTGGAGCCTCCCTACCAACCTTACACAACACTTTGTCTTGCTTCATCAAGTACTCAAGCTTCAATTTTTTCCTGACACAAAGGAAGCCTGTTGATCACAGTTGATCCATTCCCCTCACAGGCTACTCACCTAGACTTGGTACAGCTACAAGTTGAGCAACTTCCCCTTTAAAATTATGCATTTCTAGAGAGCAACTAGCCTTCCCTCTAGGAATTGCACAATCCTTTCTAACATATTGTTGGGCTCCAGGATTGCGCAATCCTGCCAGCCAACCCTCCTAGTAGGATTTGCGAAAATTTTCCTAGCAGCAAGCTGTTCAACCAAGGATTTGCACAAATCTGGGAAGCAGTCAACTACTCTGCCTAGGAATTGCACAAAGCCCCTAGGCAGTTCAACCTAGCTCATAGCCAGGAATGCACATTGTTCCTAAGTAGTTGAGCAGTTGCATGCATGAATAGTTTGGTTGACTAGTTCCACCCAGGACTGAGGAAAGTGGACTTGCATGCGTGCATTACTAATTCTTCCTGAAATAGCAAGAGACAACATGGAAAAGGCATCCCATGATTCAGGGAGCTATTTTTAGTAGTTGGAGGTTATAGGCAAAGTGTTTTGAGAGGTTTCCCTCTAAGTGTCATTTTTTCCTATATTTGTTGCATGCACGTCATGAGACCAAAATTATTTATTCAACACATCAGAGCTCATTCATTCACATTGATCTTGGAGCTCTGACATCCCATAACACATCTAAGACTCTTTGACACATCCGACTCAGCTATTCATGGGTAAGTTGCCTCAACTTGTCCTTTTTAGCATTTCTATCGCTTTTTGTGTATTCGCTTGTGTGAGTGTTGTTTTCTTTATTTCTTTGAACACCTGTTATCATTTACATGTATTCTAGCTTGTCTTAGATTTGTTTCAGTTTTTGTTGCTATCTCACTGTTGTCGCATGCATGAAACTGTTTTCCACAGACGTTCACCCAACCGACGAACTGCCTCACCCACATGCATGTTGATCTATTTTTTGAATATTTCATTGATGTTTTGCATGCAATTTCAATCACTTCTGATATCACTTAGTGTCACCATGCATTTTATTGATTTAGTTGCTTTTAGTTTCTCATATGTGAGTCGGGCCAACCTTGGCTTGGGCTCTGCCTTCACCAAGGCTGCATTTTGCAATCTGGGGAAAGGAGGCTCACCTTCCTCCCTAGAAATGTGCATTCTTGCCTAGCACTAGCCTCTAGGACTGTTTTTCACATTTTTGGAGGACAGTGGATGCCGGGCCTAAGAAATTGCGCAAATCTGTCTTTCAGCCAACAATCCTTCCTAGATAGAATTGTAGATTGCGCAATCCCAACAACCATCTCCCTGACTAGATTGTGCATTTTGTTAATACAACAACCAGTCCTACCTCCTAGATAGCCCATAATGCCTTTTGCATAGTTCTGGAATCCAGTCACTCAGCCTCCTAGTAAAATTTGCACAATATTGCTCATCAGTTTCCCAGGTATGTGCTATGTCCTTCCTAGGATTTGCTTTGTTTCCACTGACATATTTCTTGCCATGTATGCTATTTTTTTCTAGATATTTCAACTTTTCATTTGTCTCAATGGATTCCAAGGGAGCAGGATCTCAGGACACTAATGGTATTGTAGCTGGAGTAGCAGCTGAGTAGGTGTCCTCTGGTTTGCCAATCTACAAAGATACGAAGCTGTATCTAGACAAGGACATCAAACAAAAGTTGCAAGAGGTGAATGAAACATTTGTAGGTTCTTTTAGGGAAGAACTCAAAGACCGTTAGGTGTACGTGAATATTCATAAGTTCAGCTTGCACTGGCTTTCATGCAGGATGCCCCATGTTCCCATGCACAGACATGATTCACTAGATCGTCTCTCACACTTGACCTTGAGACGATGACCTTGAGCAATGTCAGTGGGATGAAGCTTGCAACCTTCTCGGCACGAGATTATGATGAGATGTATTAGATGTTTGAGCTCGTGACTTTCATGACTCCTCCATCCAGCTTGTCAAATAATGGAGCTCACTCCAGAGAAATTCTGAAGGAGTGGGTAAAGGATCCATCTTGCTTCAGGATGACACCTAGCTAGATTTACAAGACAAAGATATTGAGGAAGGCATATGAATACTTGGTCATATTTGCATGTTGATTAAATTCCCAAGAAAACATTGAAACCTCTCCTTAGAGTTGGGTGATTGCACTGGACCAACTGGCTAGAGAAGGAAGACCATGCAAATGGTCTGGCATACTTGCACATTCATTGAAGGAACAAGTCACGAAGGCTCAACAGTCACCCAAAGGCATACATGCAGATATTTACATTTCTGCCTACATTCTAGATGCATTTTGTTCTAGACATGAGTTCCTAGGCTTGGAGTGGGCATGGCCACTGACAGAGACTATTGTGAACACGTATTTCGAGCTATTGTCTGAACGCAACTTCAGAGGAGTGATCATATGGCTTTCCAACCATTTTTTCACCCCAGTGTACAAGTTGATATTCGAATAGGATCCACCCTGCATGTTAGAGGAAGTGATGAAGTCATTTCTAGGCATCGCATATTGGTGTGCCTCACCATCTGGCACGTTCATCCAAGTGTTCGGTGTGGAGAAGTCTCCGCATGTTCTACCAAAGGTTGCCTTCGACATGCTTGTCATGCAGGAAGTAGCGTACCACATTTCGGTAGGATTGGTAGCTAGACTGCAGCAGAGGAAGAAGGCACCGTGGCTCGCTCTTCCATTTCAGATTGGGTTATATGAGATCCGGAGTATCAAGCAAGTGGATGTTGAAGTATCTTTTCGACCTCCAAAGCTTCAACCCATATGACCCACATTGCATTGTGAAGGATCATCACGTGAGAGTTCAGTTCAACTGGATCCATGGGGCATGTCAATGGGTTGAGCACAACTCATTAAGGTACTGCTACAATTCCTCCAGACCCAATGAATAGGTCAGCTTCACCCTAGAGTGGTTAGAAAAGCAGCATGAAGCAGCATCACGGAGAGCACCAATAGTAGAAGCAGTAGTAGAGGCAGCAGAGCCAATCATACTTGTGCATGACAAAGGGAAGAGGAAGATTGTTGACCACATGGAGAAGGAGAGAAGTTGCAAGTTTCAAGTAGGTCCATTTGTAGAACAAGAAGTTATGTCTATTCAGGCCAAGGGGAACAACACAACAAGCAAATCGCATAAAGGTAGAGGGATAAGAAGAGAATGGAAGAAGGAGAGAAGGAGTTGCATGATCTAAGGGAGAAACTCTGGAAAGAACAAGAGCAATGGCAACAGGAGAAGGAAGTGTAATAGCAGCAGATTTAGTAGGGGGTGCATCATGTGCAGGCAAATGAAGCAACACCCATACAAGTAGTTGATTCATATGAACAACTCGCATCAGGAGAACAGGGTGAACCATCACAGGGGAAAGACTTTGCTCACGAGATAAAACGAGTGCTTGAATAGTTGGATGCAGACATGGAGCAGCAGGAGTTGGAACAGGACACAAAGCAGAATGTTAATGGTTACCGCACCCTTTGCTATAAATAGTCCCTCATAAGATTGTATAGGATTTTGCTCAGCCAAGCCTCTACTAAGACTATCTTGAAGAAGGCTTGGATAGTATTGTAACATGCCTTGGCTTCTCCACTACATGAAGCTAGTACATCTCTTTGGAGGAGCAGGTGGATGTGCCTGTAACGTTCCATTTTTGGGGCTAATAGGTTTACATGGATGTATTACATGATGGAGACTTACACTTCTTTATATAATAAGAGCCAACACATTTTCATGCATATGTTGTTATTGTAGTTGGACTGCTCTGGTTGCCTTAATGATATATGTTGTTTAACTTATGTACTTGTGTATGAACTGATTCACATGTAATTACATGAATTGTGTTGTTAATGTGTTGTATATGTTGTTAATGATGTCACCATCCATGTCGACTACTCTTCCAAACGTCAGACAGACCTTTCACATGAACCTTGTTGTAAAAACTATCACACTCATCTCAGACTGATCCATGAGTGATTTACGTGTTACCTTACCTTGTATGATGCGACTGTCGTATCTGAGTGGACTACTTCACTGGAAGCTATGCATGTCCTTCTATGTTGTGTGTTCCTAGTCGAGTTGGGACTGATCCCTTTCAACCTAGAACTCACCTTCACCCCCTTCCCCCTTTGAAGTGTTAGAACCTCTCATACACCTTCCTTGACTCACTACATCAGTCACACCCTTGCTACTATCAGAGTTATCTTACTTGCCTCTGTGCAACATCATGGTCAAGTCATTACCTTACAACCCACTGTTAGGACTCCTGCACCAAATGGTCTGAGGTCTAATTGGGACTTCTTACTAGGGAGATCCCCATGACATGGTGGTGGTTCCAGCACCATCAACAGATCTAGGGGAACATCTCTATGTATATTGGTTTTATGTTTTATGTTGTCACCATTGTTTATTTTATGTTTTTAAGAATTTGTTTGCAGGTAATTTCTGTACAGAGTTAAAACATACACTAATCCCATAAATGATGTCACCTCATCCACATTCTTAGGAGTTGCCTACTCCATAATATCCCTTATATTTTCTGGATCCACTACTATGCCATCCTTGTAGACAACATGCCCCAAATAATGTACCTTCATCTAAAAGAAGCTGCACTTGCTAAGTTTAGCATACAACTGATGCTCTCTTAGAAATCTCAACACTGCTGCTAAATTCTCAACATGTTCTCCCTCATTCTTAGAATATACCAGGATGTCATCAATAAATACAGTAACAAACTTGTCTAGATAAGGATGCAACACACTATTCATCAAACACATAAATATAGTTGGAGAATTAGTCAAACTGAATGAAACAAAAACAAAATCATAATGCCCATACCAAGTACTTAATGCAGTCTTGAAGATATCATATTCCTTGATGCATACCTAATGGTATCCTGATCTCAAGTTTATCTTAGAGAACATTATTGCTCCCTTCAATTGATTAAACAAATCATCAATCCTCGACAAAGGGTACTTGTTATTGATTGTTACTTTGTTCATCTACCTGTAGTAAATGTACAATATAAGAGTACCATCTTTATTCTTCATGAACAACACTGGTGCACTCCATGGTGATACAATAAACCTAAAGTACCCCTTGTCCAACATTTCCTTTAGCTGTAACCTTAACTCAACCAACTTAGGTGTGGTCATCCTATAAGGTGTTTTTGATGTTGAGGCTTCCCTAGCACCAACTCAATAGAAAAGTTTAACTCCCTAGGAGGTGGCAACTCTATAATGTCCTCAAGAAATAAATCCTAAAACTACTGCAAAATTGGGTACCTACTCAACACATCGACATCCACAACTTCATTACCCTTGTCATTAGAAATGTGTACTGCAAACATCACATAACCTTTTCTATAACTACACTAGGCTTGCATAGTGGTAACCATCCTCACTGATGTAGGGTTCTTCTTCCCTTGCAAATTCCTCTTTTCCCCATTATCATCCACACATTCAATGGCCTTGACAAAGAAATCCACATTGATTTTGTGAAGGTATAGCCAATCCATAGCCAAAAGGATATTATATGAACCCAATGGCAATACATTCAAATGTGTTGTTGTAGGCATACTATTTAACTCAAATGCACAAGCTCTTACCTAATGTTGAACTCGCTTCTTTGTACCTGTAGCCAACTCTACCAACCAAGATTCTACATGCACCTCTTTTCTCAAACCACACTTATTGATAAGGTTAGGATTAAAGTAACTATAATTAGATCTATGATCAATGAAAATAGAAACAACTTGATCATAAATCTTACCATCCATCTCAATGATCGATGCTTGATGATCCACATGCCTGCTATCCACAGTTGCATAGATCAAAGGAATGTTATGACCAACATCACCAACTATATCTGCCTCCTGAGAATTATAGATATGGGGTCTATCACCATTATGATACCATAGACAATCCTTCTTACAATGATCCTTACCACATATCTAACACTGCAATGGTTCCCTACCACCGCCTCTATCTTGCGGCTCTCCACATCCTTTCTCAGTTGTACTGAATCTCTTGTAAGGAACTACATTTTCTTTCTCAATTTCATATTGAGGTCTTCCACTCTTTGGTGGCCATTTTGATTTACCTTTCTCATCTATTTTCAAGTCATGCTTAGGCTCAAATTTGTGCTTCAACTATGCATAACAATGCTTCAACTTTCAGATGGTGTTGTGGGTGGAAACACCCTAGGGTCTTGGGTTGAAAACCCCAACAGAGCAGAGGGCATACAACAAAAATAAATTTGCACACAAACAGTCTAAATTCTTAAACTACTAAAGTGGGAAGAAGTGGTATTACCTGGAGGTCCTACATTCGAGGTCGATCCCGCAGGGTCCAAACCCTCTACTTCTCCCAATGCCTTTAAAACCTATAACTTATTCAAGAAAAGCATATACAATAGTAGTAATAGAAAGAATGTCCATGCTATGTGTGCTAGATCATATAATAAAATGAGTAATTGAGCATTAACATAAGATTTATAAGGAAATCATGACATGGATTAATGCATAAACACAATAAACATCAGGAACATAACAACATTTCTTTATTGATGTTATCTAAATGAAATGTGGAAAAATACAACCTAAGTCTTCCTCCATCTCCAAGAAAAACCATCGTTTGGATTTGTCTTGCCCCGACCTTAGCAATATTTCTCCGTAGATACATACAAGGATGTCATAAGAGGGATGAAGGACATCTCAAAAGAGGAAACAAAGGTTTCCTATAACTTGGGAGTGCATGAAGAACATGGATTTCTTCAAACTTGATCAGGGATATAATCAACTATAATATCAATATCTCATCTCTTCTGCCCTTAGGCCTTCCCATGTAGGTTTATTTATACTTCTCCAAATTAGTTTTTTTAGTTGGGAAACAGTTGGGCCAGGGGCTATAGTAGGTGAGTAATAGGTGAAACCCATAAACTCCACCTGAATTTAAGGAAATTATTTATTTTTTAGTGTTTTAACTTATATATGTGGGTTGGGTATATACTAACCCATGTGTACATGCTTTTTATACGGGGAAAAATAGTGTATGTGAAGTTAAACACTGTTTTTTAGATTTTGGACCAAGTCTGGAAAGGAAGGGTTGTTCTATGCCATAATCAAAGCATCAAATTGACAAAGAGTGCTAAATGGTGCTATAATAGATTCACCTTAATATATGAGGTCAAAAGGGGTACATGATGGCTGAAATTTATTAGTTTTATAGAGGGAATCATGCTGAGTCCTAAGAGCAGTTCACTAGAATTCAACTTTCCAAGCTAGTGAAAGAGATCAGAAAGAACCTAACATCTGAGGTGGGCATACCCATGCTGAGAGATAACAAATCATATCTAGATTTCAAGTAAAAAGTGGATCCAATATGCATACAAGTATAAAGGAACTAAAAATACATAGTGGATCATCTGATCAAATCCATATAAGTACATGTCTCAATATCACATATAAAGAACTAATCAATGATGCTGAAGTAGAAAGATGATCACTAAAAGTCATAAAGCCGATCCAAAAGGTAACAAGCCAAATGGTGGAACAAATGGTACTACACTGCAACTCGAGTGCCAACATATAGGATGTCACTGTATTGAACTACAACATATAATGTGGATGGTGTCAACTAGTAGAAACATGAGCAATTGGAAAGTGAACCAAAATGCTGATGCAAACCTGCGGTCTTCACTGATCGCCATGGTACATTTCTACACAATGGGAATAAATGATCTGAAGTCGACCATGTGAGAAATCATTTGATTACTATCCATTGATTTATACCGTTAACGAACATGAGAATACTCACTGATAATGATGATGAGAGTCAAGGTACCTAGTACAATCTAACAAGGGTGAATAAATGAGTTGTAGTTGAACACTTGGAAGAATCTATCAATCATGAGACAAGGATTGTTTCCTATTGTCGATAGCAAAGGAGTCTTCCACCGATGACTGCAAACCCTAAGGTATTGCCAAATGGACTCTAGATCTTATTCCCAGAGAAATGAGTTGAAGTCGATGGGAAACAATCTGCTAGAAGGAAGGCATTAAGCCATCCTTCATGAATCCAACATGAGTGTAACCCATAGGAAAATAATGTGGAAGGAATCAGATGAATAAATATGTAGTAACCTAACCGAATCTCATTGTCGGTGTACACAAGATGTAGTTAGCACACAATAGAAACCCTCTTAACCAACCAATAATGAAAGCTAACATAGAGGCGAGGAATCCACCAATAAGGTCAAATGGAAACCAAGGTATTGAATGAATCCCAATGTGTGATAATGAAAGTTGACATTGAGCACAAGGTAAACTACTCAAATCAAAGACCCATGATACTGATCAATGCAGAGCACAAGGTGACCTATCAATAATGAAAATAGGGCCAAGGTGTGGCTCTAGATTTTCCCTTAGAGAAATTTTTTGTAGTCGATAAGAGAAAGACCCACCAACAAGAAGTCAATGAAAACTTTCTCAAACTAGTATGAGCAAAGGACCAAATATCTGATGTGATAATGAATATGACTTTGACAACCAGGGATGGCTGACTATAAAATAGGTCAAGAGACACTATAGAAAGGCTAACTTAGGTTTACTTCCCTTGAACAAAATCACGACTCAAATGTGACTACATGGCCACATATGATAATTTTATATAATTTTTTCATGCAGGAGGCATAAGCAAACTCTCCATATGATTTGAAGTGTTAGGGTCCAACCCTAATCCCCTTATTTATGTAATAGGGTCGAATCATAGTTATATTTAGTTATGATTCAATAAAGCCCATATTAATAATTGTAAGTGGTTGACCCACATTTAAAGAAAGGGACAACAATTAGTTGCAAATGAGCCATGGTATTAGATGGATGGTATTAAGAAAATCATGGTATTGACCCAGGGTATTGCATGTATGAATCTTATATAAATGATAGAGACTCCCCATTGGGGAGTGTCATTTCTTATTTTGTAATCGAGCCCTACTCTATTGAAGATTGCCCCATTGGAGAGGCAAGTGAACATTGCTTCGATCTATGAATAATAAAATACATGTTGTTATTTCTCATTTTGTTCTGTGTTCTAGGTTGTGTTTCTTCGTATATTTGGTATTTTGGCATCTTCTTGCAGGTCAAGAGCATAACAAGTGGTGTCAGAGTGCTTTCTAGGGCCGGTGGTATGTCTATTTTTAGCAAAAAAAAATTGGTTAGAGATGTGTTCCCGCGTCCTTAAACCACGAGATCTCTCATTGAGCGCATAAACCTACGAATTTGGGGGGGCATGCACACAGGAAATACAAGAGGTGGTCACACTTGTTGGACTCCCTTGTAACCCTTGTGGGTACCCTTTGAGTAGTAGCACATTATATAGAACCACGCATAGGATGTTTTCCATGTACCCTCTGGGTATATCAGAAGCCCGCTAGGCTCACCTAAAACCTCCCCATATATAAATTGTCAGCCATCTTGCTGCTATAGTACACTGAGAACAACCCTATGGGAGATTACTCGCACATATGATAGGCTAGTCGGGTAGTATGGCTAAGGGTATGGTTGATCTTCCTTGAAAGATTGGGCCGAGTACTACTATTGGACCCTTATTTATATTGCGATCTATAACACCTGACACTCCTTAAGACCATAGTTCCCTCATCTCTCTGAAGATTTCCCATTATATTCTCTGCCATATCAGATCTAACAGTTGGGTTTTTGTTGCTGCCACAACACTTAGATCAACCAATTCAGGGTATACCACCACAGTACCACTAAGATCTAGCAGCTGGGTTTTGTCTCCACCGCAGTCCAACTCACATTCCATAATTGAGGGTTTCAAAAATAGATCTGACCATTTGTACAGGAAGGCTTGTGGCTCCTATACCCTAGGATGATTCTCATAGGACATTGGGTAAGATTAACTTTTTTGGAAATTAGCCATTGCAGTATTGATAAGAGGGGAGTAAAACTCCTATCGGAGTTAAAAAAAAAGTTCCAGGGTTTTAACTATTTTAGAAAAGTCTAAGTTCTTTTACATTTCACTGAGGATTTCATGGGAAAAATGAATAGTTCCTTCAATGATTGGAGCTTGCATCATTTGAGTAATGGATTTGGCATCAATGATGAACAATATTTCTCCTGTAGGGGCTATTACTGCTCTTTGTTGTGGGCTATAGTAGGACTAGCATTTTCTGATCAATTATGGGCAGCTATGGGTTTTGGGAAATATGTAGAAATGTAAATTTGTATCCCAGAGTCCTATATCATCCATTTCCTCGAGGAATTTCTCCTCCCACCAACAATAAATGTCGAAGAGATCAAATTTTGATACTGTCTCGTTTATCTTGTAGTCTCTATGTACAAGTGCAATGTGGTCCAAATCCAGTGGTGGGTGCACTATTGGATTGAAAAACTCCTATTCTTTCTTCTTCGGTGGCATGGCTATCTTCTGGGGATTTGAAACACATATTATATCTAGATTTGTAGGTGAACTGCAATTAGAAAAGTAAATGAAAAGAGGGGGGAACGAAAAGAGGGAAAATAGAAAGCGAGTTAGTGGAAAACAAGATTCAAGAAGGGGAATGCCTACTAAATGCAGACAATTGCAACTTTCTATTGTTGAGTAGATAATTCAACAGTTTCAAATGTTCTTCTACACTCTGTGTATGTCTCTATAAATTCTAAATTTACCTGTTGCATAGAAAGACAAAATAAAACTTGGTAAACTCCAACGAGTGAGAGACAATGGGTTTATAAATTTGCACATTTCTCGTTGAAGCGGCTAGAAGTGGCGCGGGCTAGTTGGCTAATGGTGAAACGAATTGAATGCACAATGGGTAATGCATGATGTCGGGTGTGAAGCCTGATTATCTTCTTTATTTAGAGATATTGCCACATTAGATCCTAGTTCATAATGTAGCGGCAACGTCGCCCATAAAATGTATGCCGCCAGGGTGGTCCACAAGGGGGCAACGATGATTATTTGGAGGCCTGTACCCCCCCCACAACCCCCCCCCCCCCCCCCACCCCTTGGTGGGGGATCGGGGGCAGTGCACTCGAAGCTAAAAATAGATGTAAAATTGCCTTGTAAAATGTTGTAATTTCATAATCAATTTGGACCATTCATTAGGCAAAGATCTGACAATAGAAATTATGTTTAATTTAGGGTTCTTTTGCCTAGAAGGAAACCCATCACTATATATTAGGGAATTGTATTACATCTATGTAGATCTATATTTTGAGTGAGGAAGAGAGAGGATATTGAGAGCTAAGCGGGATTTACTGTATTCAAAATAAATCTGATGTATTTGATACTTTCAAGGAATGGAAATCTTTGGTTGAAAATGAGATAGGAAAAAGGTTGAAGTGTCACAAATCAAACAATGGAGGTGAATATTGTAGCAAAGATTTTGATAGGTACTGTTCAGAGAATGGAATTTGCAGAGAGAAGGCAGTTCTAGGAACACCACAAGAAAATGGTGTGTCAAAAAGGATGAATAGGACAATCATGGAGCATGCAAGGTGCATGAGATTACATACAGGATTGCTTTTACAATTTTGGGCAGATGATGTAGATATTGTTGTCTATCTAATAAACAAAGGGCCTTCAAGTTCCTTGGATGGTGGTATTCTAGAGGAGGCATGGACAAGTAAAATGGTAAAGTAGTCATATTTAAAGACCTTTCGTTGTAAAGCCTTTGTCCACATTAATAAATAAAATGTAATAAAGCTCGAGGAAAAATCAAATAAATGTACCTTTATTGGATACGGTGTTATTGATTTTTGTTATCTCCTTTATGATTATGAAAAACAAAAAATTATTAAGATAAAATATGTCATATTCGATGAAAAGGTTTTGTATAAGGATCAGATGTAGGAAAAGAAACAGGAAAAAGAAAACTGAGAACACACAGTGCTTGATGAGATCACAAAAAAAGTGAAGGTGCCTGAAAATCATAATGATCAACAACCAGAACAACAACAACAACTAGTATAGCAACAAGCACCTCAAACACCTGAAAGTGGTTCTAGAAGATCTACCAAGATAAGTAGAGCCCTTGAACGATACTCTCCTTCATTATATTATATATTGTTGATTGATTGTAGTGAACTAGAATGTTATGAAGAAGTAGTGTAGGTAGAAACTAGGTAGAAGTGAGAACAAGTCATGAAAGAAGAGATGGAATCCTTGTCACATAACAAGACTTGGGACTTGGTTAGGTTGCCTACAGGTAAAACAACATTGCGGAATAAATGGGTTTACAGGTTTAAGGAAGAAGATGGAGGAAGAAAAAGGTATAAAGCTAGACTTGTGGTGAAGGGGTTTTCACATAAAAGGGGTATACACTTTTATGAGACATTTTCTCATGTTTTTATAATGACTTCAATCAGAACTATTTTAAGCCCAGTAGCAACTGAAAATTAGCATCTTGAGTAGTTAGATGTAAAGACAAGATTTCTACACAGGGATTTGGAGGAAGATATATATATGTAGTAGCCACAAGGATATTGTTGGAAATAATATTGAGAGAGGGGGGTGAATCGATATTATCAAGTCAATAAGACTTTTTCATTTCCATACTTTGATACATATATGCTACTTCAATTAAGGGAACCCATGTGCATACGCAACTGTGACTAATGCAACTAGCGTATATCCAGAATACTTATGATTCAATTAATCCATTAAATTTTGATCTTTAGTTAGTGCATCAGAACTTCTTTAACCATATGTATAGTAAGCAGGTGCAGTAAAACATAATAGATCATCACACACAAGTAGCACACATGAACACCATGATATAAGGTGGAAATCCAATGTGGGTGAAAACCACCTGCTACATGTCATCTCTATCTTCTTTTAATAAGAAACTTCTTTTACAATAGTTCTGTACTGGTGCAGTCTTATACCAGTAGGCAGGCTTCTACCTGCAGAAGGCTACAACCTTCTCTTGTTCTCCAAACTCTTTTGGAAGGGAGCTACAACCTCCTTAGCTCTTGTACTAGCTGATCCACTTACTAGTACGTAGGTGCTTGCCTACTGAAATGCTCCAACCTTTACTCGTTCTTCAACTACTACTGGAAGGGATCTACCACCCCCTTAGCTCTTGTACTAGCTGATGTACTAGTACGTAGGTGCTGACCTACAGAAGGAAACAACCTTCTCTTTCTTCCTCCTGGTACCACGTTTCATACATTTTCAGACTAGATACTCCTGAAGCACAACACTATAATCTGAAGGCCACGTTTCATCCAATTTTCATACTGGACCCATCAATATCATTGAAGCACAAAACAATCAATACTAACATCATCAATTTCTGAATCGCTTAAACACTGAAACCCTGTCAACAACACAGTCACTAGAACATAGAGCAGACTACAAAACTTTGCAGTAACAATCAAAACAAACTGCAACTTCAAACATCATACTTCATTATGTATATGCTACTACGATGAATCAAACCTGCATATATACGTGCTTTCGCCCAAGCCAACCTGCGTACAGATCTATACATATTCAATCATGACTTTGCAGCTGTTTCAGACATCAGTCATACCCATACCATAACATACATACAATAAAACATGCATCAATAATTCATATCTAGTCTATCCATAATCAAACCATATAAATATGATTCATTCCAAACCATTTGATCCCGATCTATCCTTAGATATTGTCCTCCATCAACTGGTGAGATTCATCCTTAGCTCAGATTAAGCAATGCATCATGAACCCATTGTCTACATACTAGATCTCATACTTCATTAGATATTCAAGACTTTCTTTTTTTCCTTGCATAATTATCTTCTTCTCCTTTTATAGTCTTAAGCCTTTCACAATACCACGGTCCAAAACCATAACAAACCAATACCATGGACCCAATACTAGGGATCATCACCTCTGACGAGATACCATGGTCCAAAACCATAGGTTCAAGTACCAAGGAATAAATACCACAGACCAAATAAGTTCTTCCACATGTACGCGCCTTTCCGTGCATGAATGTGTGAGCATACGCATAGGTGACTTGGTAAGTCTAACCTACGTGTATACGCAATTTTATTTGGACCAACCTGTGTATACGTTGTTTTCATTCACAGAACCTGCGTGTATACACACCTTCGCTTCTCTGAAACTGTGTACAGATCTATAAAGGATAATTCACTCTTTCAAACATTCGGGTAGTCTGATCATCAATTCCTTGTTATTGACCTGCTGCACTATGATCCATCATCTGTTTGATTTACCATTAAGGACAACACTTGTCTCATAATTCCAACAGATATGAGGTAAAAGGGAAGGATAAACTAGTGTGCAAGTTGAAGAAGAGCTTGTATGGCCTAAAACAGGGTCCAAGGCAGTGGTATCTAAAATTTGACAGGTTTATGTCTGAACAAGGTTATAGTAGATGTCACTCTGATCATTGTGTTTATCTCAAAAGGCAAAATGATGGCAGCTATATTATATTATTATTGTATGTAGATGACATGATTGTTGTAGGTCCTAACATAGAGGAAATAAATGTGTTCAAAATAAAATTGGGTGCTACAAAGCAAATCCTTGGTATGAGAATAACTAGAGACAGGAAGAATCGAAAATTAACAATCCCTCAGAGTGAGTACATAGAAAAGGTGTTGAAAAGATTTAATATACAAAATTAAAAACCAGTTAGTATACCTTTGGCTAGCCATTTCAAACTAAGTAAGGAGGTGTGTCCCAAGACTCAAGAAGAAATGGCTTATATGTGTAAAGTTCCATATGCATCAGCAGTTGGAATCTTAATGTATGCAATGGTCTGCACAAGGTGTGATATTGCACATGCAGTGGGATTTGTAAGCATGTACATGAACAATCTAGGAAAAGAACATTAAATGGAGGTGAAGTGGATTCTCAATCATTTGAGAGGTACCACAAATCAAGCATTATGCTTTGTTTGTTCAAACATTTTTCTACGGGAATATATTGATGCAGATATGGGGGTTGATAGAGATAACAGGAGGAGAACAATAGGGTATGTGTTTACTATAGGTAGAACAATTGTCAGTTGGGTTTCAAAACTGCAAAGTGTTGTTGCACTCTCAACAATGGAAGTAGAGTATGTTGCTGCTATAGAGGCTATTAAAGAAATGATTTGGTTACAAAGGCTTTTGGATGAATTGGGTAAGAAGGAGGAGTTGGGAAGGTTATACATTGATAGCCAGAGTGTCATACATCTTGTAAAAAACTCTACATTTCATTCCAAGACTAAACATATACAACTCAAGTACCATTTCATACGGTCAGTGTTGGAAAATGGGTAGTTGAAGTTGGAAAGGATACACATTAGCTAGGATCCTGCACATATGTTAAAAAAAGTTGTAACTAGGGAGAGACTGAGATTCTTCTCAATTTAAATTGGTCTTCAAGTATGATGAAGAAGATGAGAAAAAACCAGGTCCAAAGTGGAGTCATTGTCTAGAAAATGAAGTGGTGGAGTTGTTATAATCAGTCTCCAAGTGGGAGATTGTTGGGTGTGGAGCTTGATTATCTTCTTTATTTAGAGGTATCACCACATTGGACCCTAGTTCGTAATGTGGCAGCAATGCTGCCTATAAAATTTATCCTGCCAGGGGGGTCCAGGGGGGGTGATGATGATTATTTGGAGCCCCACCATGGCGAGGGATCTGGAGGAGTGCCATCGAAGCTAAAAATAGATGTAAAATTGCCTTGTAAAATGCTATAATTTCATAATCAGTCTGGACCGTTCATTAGGCGATGATTTGACAGCAGAAGTTATGCTTAATTTATGGATTTTTCCCCTAGAAGCCAACCCCTCACTATATATGATGGAATTGTATTGCGTCTATGTAGATTTGTATTCTGAGTGAGGAGGAGAGAGGAGATTGAGACAAAGAGGGAATTACTACGGATTTGTTGTAGGTTATATCTCGAAGGATTGGCTGTTTCTCTATGGATGTAGCCCAAATTGGGTGAAGCATGTATATTTGTGTCTCTCTTGTTTATGTGTTTTCTATGTTAATATTTTTGCAATATTTTATGTGTTCCATTCCTTTATAATATATAATTTTATAACACGTAGGAATGGAGGTGATAGGTGGATGGGAAGGAGTGGTGACAAGGAATGATGATGTGTCATGATTGGTTACTAGAGTTTAGGTTATTAGATGGATGGTTTGTTGAGAGTGGAAACCTATTTTTGGAGGGCCCCATGAGTGTTAAGTGGAATCAATGAGGGGGGGGGGTTGTTGAAAAATTGTGTGAGTTGCGACATGTAGGCAGAGGCATAACCACCAATTTCGGATGCTGGCCCAACCCACCGCCGCCCCCGCCGCCCCCCCCCGCCCCCCAACATTAATATTATAGGGTGAGGGGGGCCAAAAACCTTTATGAGCCATCTGATCAAATGTTGAGCGTGGGGAATTGATGGAAGGTGAGGAGTGTATAACCAAGGATGTGATGGGCATGTCGGTGGTGGGGTTGAGAAAAGAAATGGAATGGGGCTGAAGCATATGGAATAAAGTTAGGAGTATTTTATTATACCTCTATCCTTAATTAATTTTTTTTTTCACATTAGGAAAAATTCATGAAATATTGAATAATACATTAGAAGGAATTTTTCATGTCCTTTTCCTCTTTATTATTCTTTCAACTTACCTACCCTTTATTTATAATCTAACATTTTTTATTTTTGCAGGGTGCATTTAGACTTGCAAACCCTTTTTTCACTTTCTCTTTTTTCAATTTATAACCTACTCTATCGCTTATCTCTCCTATTGGTTCAAATTGAATAGTTGAACTAATTTCATTTCTACCTAACTATTGAATGGACAAGCTTAAATTGTTTGGCAGATCTTTATTTTCTACCCTATCAACAAAAAATAAAATTTGTTCAATCATGATTAGACTGTATGAATTGAATAATATTTTGGGTTTTCTTTTCTTTTCAATTTTTTTCTTTTGTTCTTTTCCTTTTCTTTTAAATACCCTCTTTTCTTTTCTTTTATTTTTTTTGGAAACAATTGAATATTTAAATCGATGCACAATATGAAATCTGCAAAAAGTGAGATACTCAATCACCTTGAGATCCTATAAATTATAGGACCCTAACATGTAGAATCACCATAGGCTAGGTCAACAACCATGACAGGCAAGACCCGTCCATCGCACAAAAGATACGGGTTAAACAATTTGCAAGCTCAGATGCAATGATAGTTGATCTGATAATGATCAATGATGATCTTGTTATCGAGTCTGCAAAGATGTGCTAACGAGTGGGAAACTTTATTTGTGATAGGGCCTGAGAGTCGTTAGATGCAGGGTTAATAGATAGTCTATGTGCATCAGGAAATAGCGAACTTCTTATTGCACGTGTGCCTTTAAGTATGATAGAATCTTTAGAGCTAATTAGATTAGATTTGAGGATGATCAAGCCAAGAAACTACGTGAGTTTTAAACCCATTGGGAGTTTAATAGAAAATATCTAGCGTGTGATTTAAAAGTGCGAGTGCTATGGTTAATCGTTAATCTAATACTAACACCAAATCCACCCTTCAATCATGCTCTACCATTAGAGGGATCACTACATTACCCTATAAAGGTTATTCAAGCTTAATATTTAAAAACAAAAATTTATAGGGGGGAGGGGAGGAGGGGAGGATTTTTCCCCAACATTGGCTCCATCTGGGGATGGATTTCCCTCGCGGGAAGCCAAGAACGTGGGCCAAATACCTTCTCTGGTTGGGTTATGTAGTCATTTCTAAACGGTGACAAAGATCTCTCAACTAGACCTCTCTGTACTGATACAACATGGGGGAAGATACCTATGATGTGATGGGTTAAAGGCACTTGTAAATGTAGAGGTGACAAAAGTTAATTAAATAATAAACAACCACCATTCAAGATAAACATAATTATTCACCCGACTATCTGTGACTGCAGAAGCCAAGTGAAACAAGGAAGGATGAGAGCCATGTTGGGTGTTGGCAGCAGCAGTGCGAGACACCGAGAGAACTTACATGCCAAAATGGATAGAATACTACACTTATTAACTAACATGAAAGAATGCCTAATGTTAATTGAGGACCAACTGACCATGTTACCCAGTATTTTCCAGGGAGTTGATAGTATCTACTCATGTGACATGACTAGAAGCCCTCACCTCGCTGGCTCATCAAATCTGATGACTAATATAATCTAGGTTTCAGACAATTAGTTTTAAAATAGAAATTAGCTCAATTTTGGTCATAAAGCCTACTTAGTTGCAGAAGTTTGTATAATTTTTACTTATGTGAATTATGGAGCATAAAGGCTCCTTTTGAACTCATCAGACTGGTCCTGTGGTTATGCTATTTATTTTAAGTATTTAAAGTTATGGAATATAATGTTTATCTCTTGAATTTTGTGTAGCTACACTTTGATTCTTATTTTTATTAGCAGATCTGTGGTGAGTAAACGGGGAGCAAGAGCCTATGAATTCTATTTTTCTATGTCTTTTAGCTTAATATATATCATGAAAATCATATATAATGTATTTAGTCATACTTCTTGAATACATTTTCCGATTTCATTTGAATGAATAGATGCATACTGCATGAATGATAAATATGCCAAGGATTATCCGGTAGCTATTCGCAAATCGGACATTAAAAATTATACAATAAAACACAAGAATTTTAGAAGAATAAGGAAAAATAGGGAAAATCATCGTCTCAACAAGATTTTATAGTGTATTAATGTGACCAAATTTCCTACGGAGAACTGTTTGGTTATAATTAAATAGATTCCAGAATGGAAAACATTGAGGACAAAGGTTTTAGGGCACCCTTAAATGTCAATTACCTTCGAATGTTTCTATGCTACCAGCGAGCACCCATACCCCCGATAGAGTCATTCACTGTCTTACAGGAAATATTTCCCTAAGCCACTTATTGGTCCATAGAGTTACAGCTCGTCATATTCTCATTTGTGTCCTTTATTGATTTTCCTTTATGACCTGGAAGGAAGAACCACACTGGAATTCTCCAATGCCACTAATGTCACTCCGTTGCAAGCGAGTGTTTATAGCTCTGATGGAGTCATTAGCACACCCTTCTAAACCGAAATGTAAGTGGATGGGTAGGCTACACACTGGGATTATCCAATGGCATTGAACTTGATCTACTACCAACGAGCATTCATAGCCCCGACAGAGGTTGTTAGCATACCCTATCCGAAGGAGGTAGGTTAGAAGTTTAGCAAGATAGATGGTGATGGAACATTTTCATAAAATGGGGGAATATTTTAACTTTGTTTATCTACCCAATTTGAAAATAATCATAACATGAGAAGACCCTGTAGGACTTATAAAAATGCATAGGTTAGTGATTATCTGGAGATACATGAATAGAGCAGCAAGGGGGATAATAAAATATCTTTGCATATGAATTGTATAACATTCAGGCTGCCTTGACTTGGGGATAGCTCAGGATATCATGGTAATCATGATGTTTAGTTCAACATTTGAAAAGAATTTATTTATAATGGGAAAGATGCTTATTTTCCATTCCATAAAAATTTTTAATGAGTGAGTTCCTGGGATTTCATGATAGAAAATTGTATTTTAGTTTTTTTGGGTACTGAATTACTAATAATCCATTAACATTAATAATTCTATTATCAAAACTAATTTATTTATTTACATCTTATTTTCATTGTGTATATGTATAGATATAGATATATATAGATATAGATATAGATATAGATATATTAAGAATCAATAGGTGATATAATGTTTGAGGTATTGGTCATTAATAGCACAATCACCCTCCTCTCCAAAAATTTTTAAAGAAAAAGAATTTTCACCCTCCACCTTAGCAATAACGAAGGGCCCTAACTGGAGGTTGTCAAATTTCCCATGCTTACCCGACTCTTCACTTCTCTTATCCCATTTGAGGAAGCAGTCCCCAGGGAGAAAATTTCTCTTCTTAGCTCGTTGGTCAAAATCGTTTTTATCATCAGCTTGATGCTGGTTAATCCTTTGGAAAACCAGATCCCTTTCCTGTTGAGGTTGGATCATTTGATTGATCCTTCTTTGGAGGTTGTTGGGCTATTCATTTAAAACTTGTAGGATTTTCATAACCTTTCTGCCCAAGTATAATGGAAACATAACATCTAAACCATAAACCAACTCAAACAGTGAAGTGCCAATTGATTTCTTGATGCTTATCCAATCTGCCCAAACATCATATTTGAGCCCTACATGTCAGTTCCCCTTTTTATAGTGTAATATTTTTTTAAGAATTTTGAAAATATTTTTGTTGGTAGATTCAATAAGGCCATTGCCTTGTGGGTAATAAGTTGTCGCATGTCCCAACTTTACTTCACAATTATCATAGAAATTTTGAAAAGTGGAAAAAAAGAAAGGCTTAGCATTGTCTGCTATAATATTTATGGGGTAGCCAAAATGGGAGAAAATATTTTCAGTCCAAAATTCCATTGCAACTTTGTCATTGATATTTTTTAAAGGTGCAACCTCCACCCACTTGGTAAAATAGTTATTAGCGGTAATAATCCAGCGATGTTGACCACTGGATGGGAGGTGGATTTCTCTGGTAAAATATAACCCCCATTGCTAAAAAGGCGCCTTAGACATTATAGGCTTAAGGGTTAGAGCAGCCAGGTTTTTCTTTCCAGAAAAGATCTGCCATTGGTGGTACGATATTACCTTTTTATTAAGATCACTAAAATGGGTAGGCCAATAGATGCCAGTTCTCAAAATCTTGTGGGTCATAGTCCACCAAGTGTAGTGGTCACCACACATGCCATCATGGTGTTGGCCGGATAAATCGTTCTTGCAGACACGACTGATCTCCCTAGTATCTAACGATATCTGGAAACAAGGAGCACAAGCCAACCTATTTTTCTCTAAACATGTTTCAATTCATTAATGAATACTAAGAAGTGTAATAGACCCTACCTCGGTCCAACGCTTGTTTGAGGCAGTTTTATCCCAACAGCTTCAAGCAGTTCTCATTTAATAACCTGCATACACAAACAAGCACACATCAAAGCATACCTATGTATAACAAAACATGTTCATTATGAAGATCAAGGCTCATAAAATAAACCATTAGAGACAGTTCATTGAGAAAAACAAACTTGATTGTATTAACTTTATGAATAAAAGAACCTTACAACCTTTGCCTTGATGTTGCACAATTTCTTTCCAGGGTCCAGCAGGAGTCTCCTCTACTTTGACAAGCCTCACTCACTTCCCAAATGACATGAAAGGTATGTGATCTCTCCTCTCATAAGCTCAAAAAGGAAGTCTAGTTT
>APFE030802908.1:36312-112777 GCA_000404065.3 Pinus taeda
TTTCAATGTGGCTTGATTAACTGTTAGGTAAAGGATTTCCCAACCCAGGTGAATAAAAGTGTCATGTTCAAGAGTGACGGAAAGTTTTTCAAATAGAAAGTATGACAAATAGGTTCATTTTTCTCTCTTTTCCCCCACCATTTTTAGCAAGTACCTCTTTATTTTTGACAAGCTTGAGGAGGATAACGTTTTCTTGGTTATAAGCTCATCCTTCGGATGAGTCCAACTTATTTTAGATTCGAACCCTAAGAAGGAGTGGTATGTTCCTGTTTGTAATTGAATAGGTCCTTTACTATGAAATTTTAACGAGTCCAGTATAGGAGAAACTCGGTGTTTTTCAATTTTAGGGAGTCAGAAGAAAAACTCAAGAAAACTCCGTGGTTGTCCTTTTTCGTAAATTTGTGTCTCCCAAGCCAAAAAAAGTATAAAACAATACTTGAGAGAACTACTTGATCATTACGACCAAGGAGTACTTTTCATGATTCGTGCCTTCAATCTGGAAAAGTAAAAAAGTGATCGAAAACACGTCGTTTTATTACCAATATCGAACTTGAAACGACAAAAGTCGAGCAACCTTTTCATGTTTGTATGTCAGAAAAGAGTTGTAAAGGACAATCTTTTTAATTTTGTTTTAACAAGTCTACAAAGAAACACTCAACAATCTTTTCATTTTTTACGAGTCAGAAAAGAGCTTAAAGAGGACTCCTATGTGTTTTTTGTTGAAAATGATCAATTTCACTTGAATCCCCAATATTCTGCACAAAAAATGCAAACATTACTCATATCTATTTAAAAATAATAAAAATGCACCGAAAATGACGTTTTCAAAGTAAAAAATAAATAAATTTTAATTTACTTATTTAAAAAAATCTAATAAAAAGGGCTTTTAAAATTTTGTTTTAACTGTTTACCTTTGGAGTAAAAAGTAAGAGCTTTTGGTAAAAAACTTCCTGTGGAGATTGGGAAAAATCCGACCGCTGGAATTGAGAACCGTCTTCTCCAGGTAATCCACAATGTCCCTGACTTGCATTTCATCCATTTGAAATTTCGTTTTAGGGTTTAGATTTTGATTTTTGGAGGAAAATTAGGGCAAAAAATCGCCTGCGGTGGTTTCGCAGGGGCACCATGTGGCCCCTGCGAACCTCGACTTTTCTGTGCACATAGAAAAGTCGGGGTGCCACACCTCGCCTTAAGGAGAAGTGCACACCTACACACTGTCTCTAAAGCGATGGGTGCAAACCCTGCAGAATGCAGACTTTGAACCCTAGTTTTTCATTTTTGACCCATAGAATTTTGGAATGAAGATTCTAATCCACCTATTTTGCAATGTAGGCACACAATATGCTTGTTTGGAGGGAAAGAGAGCATGAGGACGTGGATCAGGTTGCATTACTCCATCTGCCATCATTAGAGGCATTAAGAGCATGTGGGCTTTTCAAATTTTGGACCATACGTGGCATGAGGGCACAGGTAGACTTTTTACAATGGTTGGTGAACAGGTGGAGCATTTAGGACCAATGCTTCATTATTGGTGGCAACTGGCTCGAAATCGAGTCGGATGACATATGCTTTTTGACTGGCTTGCCCAAGAGAGGTGAGCAATTATCTCTGTTCGGATCTAGGCCACGTGGCCAATCTGTCGCTAGTCTCCGACTAGAGTTCTGTAATAACTAGGATTCGGACAAACGGATAGATGTGAAAACCATCTCCCATCCTGAACTGAAGGTGCTTGCTTTTACTGTTACCAGACTCTGCAGGAGCGCAGCATTGCATCTAGCTATAGGCTCCCAGATGTGCATGGTAGTGGACTGCTTCCGAAGCACCATTTTCAACTGGTGCGATGCTATATTGGCCAATGTGAAGGGCTAATTGACTAGGGTGAAGAACTTTGGTTATGGTTATTTAGTTGTCATCTTTTCCCTAGAGAGGGTACCGATGCTAGTTCTATAGCAACTCACTGTTGAGGTTGGACTTCACCAAGATCCTCAGGTTATGCGATGGGTTGCAGTTATGGCCCGTCATCCAGATGAGGGCTCTGAGATTGTTCGATTCACCCCAGAGTATTTCCATTGGTTAGAGAACCAACTATTTATTATTCAGGATTTTCCATACGCTGGGATGGATGATCGTGGCATCCCAACATGAATCTTCCACTAGGAGAGCAATGGGATGATAAAGGTAAAAAAATGTTTTTCAACATTTTAATTTTATATGCATGTTTTTGTATTTTTAACAATCGTCCAAAAACTAATAGTAAACGTTTTAAATGTAGATGTGGGTCCACGGTAACCAGCCACTCTCCAGCCCTATGATCGGAGACAACCAACTACTGCAGCACCAGCCCCACAGGACCAGTCAGCAGAGACCTTGGCTGAGTTGAAGAGCCATCTAGAGTGCTTGACCGCTGATATTCCGGAGACCAGCATAGATGACATTCCTCTTCGGCTTCAACGCTATGTGATTAGGGTCCCAAGACCTTTTAGGAGGCTCCTTTGTAGGGTGGCTTGGGCAGTGGTGTCTTATCGGGATCATCACCAGTGATAGGATGATTGCTTTGTAGACCCATTTTTGGACTTTTGATACTATCATTTTTGTCAATCATAAGGTGTTTTTCAACCTATGATCGAGGACAATGTATATTTTGACAGACTCTTATGCTATGCTATGCTATTACTATGGTTATCTTGCAAAACATGTTTATGAGATGTTTTTAAATTTACTGTTTGATTTAATGCAAATGTCTATTTAACATTCGAGAAGAAATTACATCTGCTAATGTATTTAAATGTCTTGGAATGTGTTGATATTCTATGTAATCAAATTGTCGTTCGAAGAGATGGACTCTAAGAAATAATCGTAATAATACTAGATTTATAATGGCATAAACTCAATTAAGCTGTAATACAACGAGTTCTGAATCTAAATTAACAATCAAACTTCGAATTCCAAATGAGATGGATTCAGATAATAATTCAATCACTGCACTGTATTCTGCAATGTTGTTCGTTGTTTGACCGAGGCTTACCCTGTGCATAGATACTAATTCGTCAGAGGGTGAATAGATAACCCAGGCTGCGGAAGAGATGTTTCGTGTACTACGACAAGCGCCATCAGTGAAACCGATGTATTTTTGGAGAGGCGTCGACATCTGAAATATCAAGAGTAAAAGCAGGACTAATAAAAAACACTCTCTAAAGTAAAGCACACATCTTTAATCTACAAACACACCAACTTGGAAGAAACTAATCTAATGAAATCTCCACACTATCCGTTTAAGAATAATATCGCTTTAGATAAAGCCCATTCCTAGGTTTACCTAAAGAGACACCATCAAAATCTTCTAGCTCATAGGCCCCCTTTGCCAGCTTCTGCTTGACAATATACAGACCATGCCACATGGGTAAAAATTTTCCAGCCCCTAGCTTGTCGTTTACTTGATCATAAAGTAAAACTAGGTCACCTTCCGAAAAATTGCGAGGTGTAACATTCCGATGATACTGAGCTTTGATCCGTTTGGCATGAGTTTCGACAGCTAATGCAGCATTGCATCGATTCTCATCTAATTGAGCTAAGTATAATAAACATTTTTCCTCTTTGGAAGTGGCTGGTAATAATTGCATGGCAATTTGTAATGACGAGATTTCGCATTCAATGGGAAATACTGCTTCTAAACCATAAACCAATTGAAAGGGAGTAAAACCTGTTGATGTTTTGATTGAGGTTCGGTACACCGAAAGTGCTAAAAATAACATGTTGTGCCAATTCGACCGATGAATCCCAATGATTTTTCGGATCATGGTGACTAGAACTTTGTTGACTACTTCAACCAGACCATTTGCCTGTGGGTAATATGGAGTGGAACTATCGTGACGCATGGCAATATGATCTGTAAGTTCGGTCATCATGATGTTTCAAAAATGACTCCCATGTTCAATGATAATCGCTTGGGGAACACCAAACCTAGCAATTATATGATTGAAAATGAAAATCACAGCAGTTTTTCCATCTACCAAAAATGTAGGCATCGCCTCGGCCCACTTGGTAAAATAATCTACCGCAAGGATGATATACGCATGCCCCTTGGTCGAGTGAGGGTTACATGTAATAAAATCGATACCCCATTTTGCGAAAGGACCAACAGCAATGATAGGGTGGAGAGGAGCAAGATGAGCGCACATCTTACGATAAAAAATTTGCCAATTGTGGCATTTCTGGATGGCAGTAATACAATCATTAAATAAGGACGGCCAGAAATAGCCAGCGTGCAATATCTTTTGGGTAGTGGCATACCCAGACATATGATCGCCACATGCTCTAGAGTGGTAGTCATTAAGAACCTTCTCAGCCTCATTATGAGTAAGGCAATGACGGCAAATAGAATCCACCCCACGATGATAAAGTGTATCTCCTATAATAGTGTAAGGTTGGGACTGGAATCGTATTTTCTGGCGTTGAGATCATGAAGTATCGGGCCAAAAATATTGGGTTTGGAGATAGACAATGATATCTTCGTACCATTGATCAAGGGTGCTGATAAGAAACAAGGATTCATCTGCAATGGATTCTTCCACCACATGTTCAGTATCGGCACGAGGGAAGTCACACATTAATTCCGTAAAAACAAAAGACTTCTTTGACATGGCCTTCTCAAATTCCAAGTCAAATTCGTGCAGGATGACAATCCATTTGGAATACTTGCCCCCCAGCAATTGTTTAGTCAAAATGTATTGCATAAGGCTACATTCAGATATGACAGTGGTTTTACGTAACAAAATGTAGTGAAGAAAATGCTGAACAGCTTGGACTACAACTAAGGCCAGTTTCTCCACATGTGAATATTTTAACTCAGTGGGAGTTAGGGTCCGACTAAGATAATATATCACATGTTCACTTTCAAATTCATCTTGTTGAACTAAAACCATCCCAATAATGGAATGGGAAGCAGCGAGGTATAAGAAGTAATCCTGGTTGTAGTTGGGAGGATGCAATAATGGTGCATGGGTCAACGCATGTTTTAGAGCATCAAAAGATTTGTCAGCGATCTCATCCCAAAAGAATGGAGTGTTTTGTTTCAACAACCGGGTAAAACATTTTGTAATCTCAGCGTAGTTAGGAATGAAACGACATAAAAAGTTTGCTTTCCCTTGCAAACTCTGGAGTAGGCGAAGAGTCAAAGGAGGTGGTAACTTGACAATGGATTCGACCTTCGAAGGATCGACGCGAATGCAGGCTTTCGATACAACAAATCCTAGTAATCAACCCATTTCAATACAGAAAACACACTTGCGCAGATTCAACCTAATCTGATAATGCCTACATCTCATGAAAATGGCTCGTAAGTGAGTGAGATGGTCGGATCTTCGTAATGAATGAGCTGGTAAATCATCAAGATAGGGTTGCACAATGTGCTTGATGTCATGAAACGCATAAGACATGGCCCTTTGAAAAGTTGCCCCAGCGTTCTTCAGTCCAAAAGGTAACTTGCAATATGCAAATGTCCCCCATGGATAGATGAATGTCGTTTTTGGTTGATCTGCAGGTAGAATGTTAATTTGATTGTACCTGGAAAAGCCATCCATAAAGGAGAAAATTTCATTGCTGGCACAATCATCGATAATTTGATCGATATAGGGCATGGGATAATTGTCCTTGGGACAAGCACGATTAATATCCCTATAGTCGATGCATGTTCTTATTATCCCTTGTTTTTTATTAAATGGAACAATATTTGATACCCAATCCATTAAAGGAATTGGATAAATGAAACCTGCTTTAAGTAATTTCTCAACTTCGGTTTTGATGGCAGCAACTTTTCGTGGGCGGATTTGATGCAACCATTTCCGGATGGGTTTAGCATCTGGGTAGGTTTTTATCTCATGAACAATGATTGAAGGATAAATTCCTGGCATTTCCTCATAGGACCAGGCAAACATGTCATGGAATTCTTGAAATAGGGCTTTATATGTGTTGAGTTCAGTGTCTGTACAAGAAGCACCTATGTGAATGTTTTTAACAATCCCAGGTTTGACTGAAATGTTGATAGGAATCATTTGAGAAATATTAGCTAAATTTTGTTCAGAATTAGGATGTTTCAATGGATTTTGTGGTTCCTTGACATATTCAGCGGTAAAAATGGATGAAAAATCATTTTCAGAATCAATCTCAGGTAAAAACAAAGACCGATGATGAAGCTCATCCCATGGTAATGCATCAACAGACAACAGTTCTTGAATTTGTTCATCAGTGTGAACGATTTCCGAAAAGGTTGTTGACTCTGAGGTTGAGATTGAAAGTGATTTTGCATTGATCTCATTCACTAGATCAGAGTTTGTTGAATTTGAGTTGGAAAATGACTATACTGCCTGATAAGCAACTTCAAAGGGACTCAAAGGCATAGCATTGCCAAGAGAGTCTACCTCGGAATCGAATGGAACGATCCAAGGATCGTTAAGAACAATGGATTCTGATGAAATCATATGAATGGTTGCGAAAGGAGACTGTACATTGGGAGGAGGAAATGAAAAGTTCCGAATAAACCTGAATCTTTAATTAACCCTACTCCAACATCCTTATAAGGGATAACGGTTTTTCAACCATGTTGAATACTCTCAGCAGAGGATGGGTCAGACGAGAAATAAGTTAACTGATCTATTGTTACGATCTTTCCATTATGTGGGAACTTAATAAGCCGAAAGACCGATGAAACAATAGCAGTCATGGCATAAGACCAGCTACGACCCAAAAGATGGTTGTAATCTAGAGGGGCATCAACCACCTCCACATCTAGATTAATGGTTTTTCCTTCAACCCCTATAGGCAAGTCCTATAGAATGCCATAAGGATGAAACCCTTGGCCATCAAATGCCTTTAGAATTGTCGGGGATTTGTTAAGCGTAGGAGAACCAAGGGTTTTCCAACACTGTATCGACATAATACACGTAGAAGCTCCCTCATCAATCACAGTGCTAAAACAAGGCCTGTTTTTTACTAACACTGGAATCTGGAAAGCCATTTGATGAGGGAGACGAGGTGTACTATTTTCTAAACCGAAGACTATGAGGTTTGAGTCCTGAAGATCAACAGCTCCTGTAGCCGACAATAGCATTTTACACTGTGCTAGACAAGATTGCAGCACTTCCAAAGCCGACATTGCTGAAGGTGAAACAACTAAAGCTTCAACAATGTTATAATTCTGAGCATCTCTCGCATGTGGATTGAAAGCTGAGTTTCGAAGTATACCCTTAGCAAGCAGTTTGATTACTAAGTCGAGATTTGGTTTCTCGATCTGTAGTGGATCAGAAGCAGACGGAGCTGAGGTTGATGGATTGGAATTAGAAGATTCGGCTTCCTTTCCACCAAGAGGAATTTTACTCCCGTAATCTTGCAATCGTGTCGCAATCCTTACATGTGACATCATCATTATGGGTTCTTTCGAGGCACTAGAGGAAGAACCTATCATTTTACTGTCTTGATTCGGAAAAGGATCCTTCAAAACAACAGGTGTTTGCGAACCTTTGACGATTTTTGCAACCTCAGCACTATGCAAACAATCCCTCATAAAGTGCTCCTCATTGCAGATGAGACAAGGATATCGAGGTTTTTGTTTCTCATCAGTAGATTCAGGTTTATTGGTTTTCTCTTTTGAGTTCTGCTTGTTATTCTTCTTACCTTTCTTCTTTCTGTTAGATTTTGATTTGGTCGTGGATGATTCTATGACATGAACATCGGCAGAAATTTCAGGTGAAGACTCTACCTTAGGGGAATATCATAAAGTTATTATAGGAGAAGAATTCTTGGATGATTTCTTCTTACTTTTAGTAATAACAGTACCAATCATACCGTCAGCAGCATGAGACCCTGAGGGAGGTGCAGTTATTTGATTTTGTTTTGGAAGGTCGGGGATTTTCTCATGCAACGTACTTGACTGCGTATAAACTAAGTCAAGGTACTGAGCTTGAGAAATTACTTGCTCTTCCATTACTACCCCTGCCTTAGCTACAGCTTCAGTTATCTTGGGTAATAATGATTCCACAAACCATTCTGCCAAAATTTGGTCTGGGATAAAAACTTTCACTAAATGACGTCGACGTCGCCATTCAGGAATATGATCTGAAATATAAGTGGACATCGACTGCTTTAACGAAGTTAATAATTCCGTGCCATTGTCATATCAGACTGGCAGCTGAAAATGAGTAAGGAAAGAAGTGGATAACTGACTAAAATTATAAAAAGAGCCTCGTGGCAACTCAATGTACCACTTGGCTGCAAGGCCAATCAAAGTGCGTTGAAAAAGATGAAGACGAATGGAATCATCTATAATGGAATTCGATGCACACCAGAGATGGTAAGTCATCACATGATTAGACGGATCTTCTCCTGGCTTCCCCTCAAACTTTGGTATATAACTGGGCAACTTATTTGGCATTGGAGAACAGAAGATAATTGATGGGATCGTTTGTAAGGCGCGACAGGTCAGGAAAATCCAAAGTTGCTATAAATGGTAACTGATGGTTTGGGTCTCGAAAACTTGGGGTCATAAGACTAGCCCCAGGAGGAGGATATCTAGGATAGCTTGGTATCAGATTCACATTTGGGATATTATATCCTCTTGGAAAACTAGGATTAACTGGACCATGCTGGGGTTGTTGAGGTTGTTGATATGTATACCCAGGGTACGGTTGATACTGATAAGCGGGGTTCTGCACAGCGGGCCCATATTGGTACTGCCCCTGGTACGGTTGATATGTAAATTGTGGTTGACTTGTAACAACTATACTAGGCCCTGGTTGTCCTACAGGCATGGAAACCGGAGTCTGGATTGTAGGTCCAGATTGGGGTAAAGAGGCCTGAGGAGTTGATACAAGAGCAGTAGAAACTGGAGCCACTGATACTCTAGAAATGGGTGGAGTGGATTGAACAGAAGCTGCAGCAGTTGCAACAGACGTTTGGGATAGAGTTCGTGGCGAACTAGGCCCAGACTGTTGAGCTGCCCCAAGTGTAGCAGTTTGAGTAGTAGGTTGGACAGGTTGCTGGGGTGAACTAGAAACAAAAGACTGTCTAGATTGAGATGACAACTATACACTAGGTTGTGGAGTCTGTTGATCCCACATCACGTTCATTCCGGGGTATGGACCCATAACAGGTTGAACATATTGAGGACAAAAACCAGGTTGAGTGTAAGATTGATAATTATATGGTACATTTCCTGGTCCTTGAACAAATGATTAACCTGAAGGTGGTTGAAAACCTTGAGGTTGATATTGACCCTAAGGTTGGTACTGACCTTGGGGTTGGTACTGACCTTGTGGTTGGTACTGACCTTGGGGTTGGTACTGACCTTGAGCTGGTATTGACCTTGAGGTGTATATTGATACTGGGGTTGACCTTGAGGTACATATTGGTACTGGGGTTGACCTTGAGGTACATATTGGTACTGGGGTTGACCTTGAGGAAAATATTGTCCCGTAGGAACATATTGTCCTTGAGGTTGCCGCCCAGGTGGTAATGGACTGCCTTGGGTTTGCCCCCCAAGCAGTATTGGAGTACCTTGCGGCTGCCCCCCAGACGGTATTGAACTACCTTGAGGTTGCGGATTAGGAGTAGTACCAAACATCATAAGAATCTCTTCAACACTTAGCGGTTTAGTTTTGTTATGACCAGGAGATACGGCATAATCGATGGGTCGAGGAGAAGCTCCTGAAAACGTACCAGATACAGACTGATACCCAAGAGGAATATAAGGACCGCCATGTAAAAAGGTTTTTGGCATCTGAGTAAACAAGGATGACTGTCTCGACATATTCAAGGGAGGATAATAACCTCTTGGTGTTGGATGAAAGGGAAATCGAGGTGGTGAAGACGCGAGACCTAGATTTTCTAAGAAATTGGTCAACGAAATATACCAAGCATCACCTCTAATGGGACTGAAGAAAATAGATTCACGCTCCCTAAGTTCAATAGTCGGTTGATTTTCAAGGATGCTTATACCATCGTCCAGACTTGAGATTATAATTTATTCAATGGAAATGAGTCCAAAAGGAAGATTCTCGGTGATAATATTTTCTAATTTGGGTGAACTAGGACCACTAGAAACCAGAGAAGCAAATCTTGAAGATGGAGTGGCAGCAATTTCATTTTTAGGTTCAAAGATTGCAGGTTCTTTGGCTACCGAGCTAGTAGGAGTGATACTACTAGTAACCTCAGAAAATGAAATCGGTTCAGAAATATGTTCTGTTGCTTGCACTAGATAATCAGGATGTACAATCAACGAAGACTCTCTAGCCTCTGGTGACCTAAACCTACTTTCACTAGGTGTGACAAGGGCTCGCAACCCTTCTAGCTGACTTGGTGTAAATTCGGGAGGTTGCCCCCGAAGTCGACGGGATTCTCGATAATTCAGCCACAATTAGTCTAATTACTTCACACGAAAACAAATAAAAATCTCAAGAAAAACACCTAAAATCTCTAAAGAACCAAACAATTTGAAGCACACGCCTAACAAATCTAGGAGACAAAACCACACACAAACAGTATCTTTCCAGATCGAAAACACTAGTTGGTGATGAAATCCAACGTCGCAGAATTCAATACAGAAATGGCAGTTGGAACAGTTACCCTGACAACCTGCTTAATGAAACAGACTGGCACAGGTTTCTCCACTATAACCGTCTTGAGTGAAGATAACTCCCCAGAGAGTCCAAGTGAGTCTAATTGACATCTGCTCCAGGTACAGTGGGATCTTCCCTCCATCGTCACCTAGGAAAGAATCCTAAATATTATGGTCACTAAGGTCACCAATGGAAACAAATATACCTGGGGGAACAGTCTACGATCCAATACGCACGCAAGGGCAGAGTAACAAGCTCAATCCCCTTGAAGGATGCTTGACATAATCCAAGGTTTACCGACAAGTGACCCCAGGCTCCTCGACAATGGTTAATTCTAGGTTTACCTTTTTTAATACGTGAATATCTTATATCTTCCCAATGAGGAAGGATTGATTCCCACACTGGTTCGGATATGATCTCGTGCTTCTCCTTTAAGAGGAGCTTTCCCAGAGCATAGATGTAACAATTGGATTTTCTTCCTACCGCAATATCAACTACTTGTTTGTTTAAACTACCTTGGAGAGTTAATTACTCCCTACTCCAAGATACTAGCCTAAGCTATGTTGGTGAAAAGAGTCCTAGAAAATAAAATGATTGCTAGATTGATTTTAATTAAGCGTTAATTTTATTGTTTGTTCCTTAAGTCAAATGGGTGTGGAGATGAAACTTTATGGTATGAAGACTCGCCTCCAAAACACTAAAAATGCATCTAAGATGATAACAATTCTTTTTCCTTTTCAATGAATATCTAGCTAAGGAAGAGTAAAAAATGCAATGCTTTTCAAATCAAATCTTTCTCTTAACATACAACTGAAAGGAAACTTTTTGTCTTTTCCAAATAACTTTAAAAACCAAACTACTAATGACACTCAAAGAAAATCCCTTTGCTTTTCAACAATTAACAACTACAAGAATAATCAGTTTCCTTAAGAGAACTCTTACGATTTCTAGAAAAACTCTAAAAACTATTGAAAACAAATTTTCAACAAGCTTGTATAATTTCTACGAAAAACTCAAAACTATGATCTAATCTTGAGATCTAAATGAAAAAATGGATTGAAAAGACACTTGAAATGTTTTTGAGGATGTTCAACTTAATGTTTCAGCTAACTAAGGATCAATTTGTTCAGCTCAAAAAACTAATCAAAAACATCCAATTATATTTTAATAGAAAAAATCAAATTCGAACCTTGTAATCAAGTTCAATCAAAGTTTTACAAAAGAGACAAATGGGATCTAAATCTCTTCATGGATAGATTTCATGAGCTAGTCAAACTCAGTAAGAAGACCAAAGAGACCAGGGTGATGTAAGGCTCTAAGGCTTCAGATCTCTAAGCTACTACAAAGACCAAGCAAAAACCAATCCAATCAGACAAAACTTCTTAGAAAATCATTCCAAACAAGAATGCCATTAAAAACTAACTCAAAAGGAACTTTTGTCAAGACAAATGCAGGTCTAGGCATATATTAACAGCTATGGATAAAAACTAAACCTACCTGGGTAGATGGATCTTAGGTTTTTCAAAATTTTGACAGGGGTTCGTAGGCATCTAGTAAAACCAGGTACGGTGCTGCTTTTTGTTACACTGTAACAGTGCGGATAGGTCTGTATTGTAACTGACTCAGAGGGTGCGGTCCTCTTCCAAAATTTCAAAAATAAAAAATGTTATGTACCTAGGGGGGGTA
Organism: Pinus taeda; assembly: GCA_000404065.3. Lineage (NCBI taxonomy): Eukaryota > Viridiplantae > Streptophyta > Pinopsida > Pinales > Pinaceae > Pinus > Pinus taeda. Next base: position 48,606 of record APFE030802908.1, read on the forward strand.
ATATGGGGTACCGAGGGAGGTACCCAAGGTAATAATGTAATAATGGGATGGGCCATAGTAATAAATAAGGTGGTTAACCCATGTCATGTAAGGGACCACAAGTAGTTAATAATAATGTAAGGGGCCCATGGTATTGTTGATGGTATGAGGAAACCATGGTAATGATGCATGGTATTGTATGTATGAGGCCTATATAGAGGCTAGAGACTCCACATGGAGAGATATGAAGAGAAGTATTCTTGTATGAACAGGCATATGGCTTGTGGAGTGTTCTCCTTCCTTAAGGAGTGAATGTATGGTGTTGCCCTACCTTAAGGGTTTGATAATCAAGACTCATTTCTATCTTATTTCTTGGGTTTATTTGCATTATCTTATACTTTCTTATCAGATCTATATCATTTTGGGTTAGAGTTACAACACATTTCGATGGCTTAAAACCTTTCACCTCCATCCTGTTCAGCTGCCCGTTGTCCTCTCCGCGTGGCAAGCTTTTAAAACCTATTCAATGCACATCTAACACCCGCATCCAAGTAGAATACTTTCCATCTTTAATAAATATTATTAAATTTATTAAATTGGGGATAACCTTTGGCAATACCTTAGAAACCGATTTTCAGGCAAAGAATATTTTTTGTTCCCCACACTATTTGTCAGAGGCAAAGAATATTTTTGGTTCTCCACTCTCATTATTTTCTCAGAGTATTATTTTCTTTGGAGTGTGGATGTGGAGTTAGAGGAATTATTAGAATTCTCAAAAGCGGTTGAAATTTAAGTAAAAAAAAAAAATGATAATAATTATGTTTGAATCATATTTTTGATAGTAGAAACAAATTCAGAGCTATTGAAAATTTTTAGAACACTCAAAATATTAAATTTTAACTCATATAAATTGAATATAGAAAAATTCAAATAAAAACTAGAATCTCCATAATTTTAGAAAAAAAAACAATGAGATAGACTCAAGCTTTCTTTCTAGGGTTGTATTAATGCCAACGTCTTTGCAGTTCTTTCTTGACTTATAGTCGTAATATATGACATAATAATCTCTCTTTTCCAATAACCTTCACATTTTCTTTATTAATTTTTGTAATTTATATAAATTTTTATAATATATACATAGATTAATAAATTAATGTTTTTGGAATATAAATTTTTTTATTAAATATTATTTGAATTTTTTTTTGGAAAACTAAGTTCATATGAAATAAAGATATATACAAGGTTTTATTAGGAAATCGAAAATATTTGGATAGCTTTTAACATGAAAACTCCAATTCCTTCCGGCTAGATTATAAATATTTGTGAAAAGATACACGATAATCTTATAAGATATTTTCACATCTCTTAACCCTAATTCTTTTTCGTAAAATTTCTAAATGGGTCAGCTTTAAAATCCTTTTTTTTTAAATGTAATCATGTCCCACGCATTGCCTTTTTACAAAACCTTTGTATTTTTGCATTTTATATAAAGTAGGAGATTTTTAATAATTAGATGGATTGATTTATTAATATATAGCAAGAGATTTTTAATGATGAGATAGATTGATTTATAATGTAATCATGTCCCAGGCATTGCCTTTTTACAAAACCTTTGTATTTTTGCATTTTATATAAAGTAGGAGATTTTTAATAATTAGATGGATTGATTTATTAATATATAGCAAGATATTTTTAATGATGAGATAGATTGATTTATAAATATATTGTTAATTTTAAATTTAAAATTATTTAAATTTTTTTTTAAAGTATATTATTTAATATATTAAATATATTTCAAATAAATAAATACAAATTATTTTATGAAAAAAATAATAACAATTTACCCATATTAATAATATTTTTTAAAACAAAATATTTTTTTAAACGAAAATGTTTTTAAATAAATATATGAAAAGAAATTAAAAAACTACCCGGATGCGGGTGACACAATTACGCATTAATGTTTTTTTTTGAAGAATGGCGGTGAGGGGATGGGTTACTTGTCTGATGGTGCCCCTCCCCATATCACCCTGAAATGCCTTCATTACTATCTATAGGCAGCATTCAATACAGGTTTTGTTCAGCAAAAAGCTAGTCAGTGTTGGGTTATGGAGATACCTCACTTCAATTCTTCACTCTCTCCCCTACTCTGCAGCATCTGTCCGCCTCAAGCCTTTGAGCCCTGCCTTTCCACTACCATTGGCCGTCGCTGCTAGATTGTTTGCTGTGCAGATTTTGATAATGGCTTTCATCATTCGCATTTCGCTCTCTACTTTTTAATCTTTGCCCAAATCAGCCCTGTTTCGCCTCTTATCCCCACTGCTACTGCTCCCTCTGCCTTCGTCCGTCTGGTCTCTGCTCCTTTTGAGCGCGCAGCCAGTGATTTTAATATTCTTAGGCACCGTATGCGTAGTTGTAGGGGAGGTACCAAGGGAGGAAGCTCTCGTCCTCCGGTGGAGTGCTCCACCTCCTCTCCTTCCCCTGAATTGCATCATCCTCAATCTTTTGGAGAAGATAGACATCCTATTACTAGGCATGGAAGAGGTCGGGCTCACTCTTCCGGTGTTGTTCTTGATGAATTTGCTATCCATTCTGACAATTCCCCTCCGCCCCTTCATCTCGTTCCTCACTCTACTCATTTTGGGTTCTGTAGCTCCCTGAACAGACCCATCATTACCACTTCTATCTCCATCTCCTTCTCTAAAGAAATCACTCACTCATCCTCTCAGGTTGATATCTCCAACTCGCCGCAGGAAGGTGCTCTCAGATGCAACAATTGTAAGGAATCTGGTAAAAATGTTACAGTTGATAGTCGCTTCACCTCCCCTCATCCGAACTTGAGTGGAATTCTGCATGGTGAAGGGGGCTGCTCTGCTGCCACGCGCCCCTCTGGTGGTTCATGTCATGATGGTTTAGCTATGCAGGATGCTTCTGGCGACGGAGGAGAGCCTTACAGTGGTGGTGGAGTGCTACACGGCAACGCCTCCATAGACGTGGCGGATGATTGGGCTTGCCCAATCATCAAGGAACCCATCCTAGAAGACTACAACTAAGATGACGTGGCCTCCATGTAGTAGAAGGTGGCAGATTGAGTTTCGGCAGAGGCTAACTGAGGTTAGAACATGGCCGGCTATGGCTACCTTGATGTCTTCTATCTAGTTCTTTTTGGTTTTTGATAATTTTAGTGCGGATGCTGGTTTCCTTTCTGGACCAAATGTCAAGGTTTTGTCTTACTGTCTTTTTGTGGGGTCTCGTCTCAAAACTGCTATCATTTTTGAAGGTTATGATCTTGTTGGACTGGTTTCCCCTATGTTGGGGCAGTCCAGATTTTGATGATACTACGATAAACTTGATCGAGGCTCTATTTTCTGTACATATTAATAGACTAATTTTACTTAGAAAAAAAAATGAAATTTAAAAACTCAAAAATATTTTTATAAAATATTTTCCTATATCTTAATTCTAAAACTCAAATTCCTTAGAAATTAAATAATTAAAGATATGCAATTTTTGTTTTTTTTAATTTTCAAAATATTAGTATTTACACATCTCTTAATTCCAATTTTAAATAGCAAATTTTTTATTTGTATTAGTTTTAATTTTTTTTAGATGTAGGGAAACAATTTAAATGATTAGATATTGTAGGGAAGTTTTTTCAATTCAATGTAAAAAGTGTTCTCATGGATAGGGTTTTATGTTTTTTTATATAGTTTTGAGTTTGTGTTTAGTTATTTAGATGTTTATATTTTCTAATTGTATATAATGAGTTATTTTCAATAATTAGGCAAATTGATATATTCGTTTGCTTAGTTTTTGTGACTTTTTGGTAACTATAATCAAAGTTTTCATAAAATGTTGAATATTTATAATTTTTTGTAAATTCAAAAATAATTTCTTAGTTTTTGAAAATATTATTTCTAATTTTCTATTGAAAATCTTATTTATAATTTTCGATTGGCTAAGCTAGAGCTTTGATGTGACATAATTTCCCTAGTGGAGGGAAATTGAATAGATGTGACATGATTCCCCTAGTGGAGGGAAATTGAATTTCCATATTTGTCATTTCCTAACAAATTATTTTAAAATGAAAATAAGATTAATTTTTTAAATGGTCATTTTCTTGGTGAGTACTCTGAGATTGACACTGACACAATTTTCTGAGCAAGTCCTTTAGGTGAGGGGGGGAGAGGGCATTCTGTCGATGAGTATTTTGACACTAACACATATACTCCTAATGTGTTTACCTCTTATTGCATTTTATTTTATTTTTCATTTTAAATTTTTACAAATTTAGTTGTGTGGGAAAACAAGTGTATGGAACCATGAATGTATATGGAATGAAAGGATGTGCAGAAAAGAGGGTATGTATAGGAGAACGAGGGTGTAGAGAGAAATTTCTACCACAAACACGAAATTATTTTAACTTTAAGCATAAGCTTATTTAAATCCAATATTAAATGAAGTTTCTTTTAATGTGTGTGAGAAAAAAGTGTTGTGTGAGAGAACATTTGTGAAAAGCAAGGAACAAAAAATGTCATTTGCAATGCACCGCATCTCCTCTGCATACATTTACCCTCTTGACACTTCTTTCACATACCTCTCTCCTACACAACACTACATATTAATCGATTAATTAGAGGTTTTGACTTATTAAACTTTAGGGCTTGAAAAGTTTAGTTTATGTGTATATCAGGTGCAAAATAAGGGTGGGTGATTAATTGCCCTCACTACTATGACGACATGGGCTCATTTTATTTGATATTGGGATACAAAGGAGTTATGGAAAAATTTCTTTGCGGATGATTTGATGCACAATTTTCAAAACTATGTTTGACGGTTTTGATCATTCCACCATAATCAACAGTTGATACTGAGTGCATGGTCCTTCTAACCTCAATCAACTTCCTGCACTATTGACTAACATATATTAAAATGTATTTCTTTGCGGTCTTTATTCGTTGAATCGATTAACATATCACAGACTCCATACACTTGTTGTTCCACATAGCTAATGTTTCATTACTAGCTAATGTTTTACTTTGACTAGATTTTTGTTCAGTTTTTACATGTTTATTTTTATGTTTCTTTCGTACCAGTCCTCCTATAACTTTAAAAAAATTATCAAAGTAGAAGCAATGAATCTTGGTATTCACAGTTTTGAATACTAATTGCATTTATAATCCCACAATTGTGAATTAAATACCTATTATTCAATATTAAATGAAACGTATTTTTAATGCATGTGAGGAAGAAGTGTTGTAAGAGAGAATAGTTGTGTGGAGTTAGGAACATAAACTTTCTTCTGCAATGGTGTGGAGCTAGGAACATAAAATTTCTTCTACAATGTTCTATACCTCTGCATACATTCCCACAAACCTCTCTACTGCACAATGCTACATATTAATCAATTTATTGGTAGTTTTGGCTTATTAAAGTTTGAGCGATTAATTGTCCCCGCTACTATGTCGATGTGGGATCCTTTTATTTGAGCTTCCTAAATACTAAGAGCATTTGTGATTTCACATTTGTCAACTAAATACTTATTATTCAATATTAAATGAAGTGCCATTTGAATGTCTATGAGGAATGAGTATTGTGTGGGAGAACGAGTGTCTAGAGTAAGGAACAAAAACTTTCATCCGTAATGTTCAACATCTCTACATGCATTTTCCCTTCACAGACTTCTTCCACACACCTCTCTCCCACACAATCCTACATATAAATCAATTAATTAATGATTTTGGCTTATTAAATTTTGGGACATAAAGTTTGGTTTTCGTGTATATTAGGTGTGAAATAAGGGTGGGCAATTAACTACCCCCTCTACTGTGTTGGCATGGGTTTTTTTCAATTTGGTATCAAGATGCAAAGAAAGCGTGGAAAAATTATTTTGTGAATGATCTGATGTGTAGTTTTCAAAACTATGTTTGATGGCTTTGATCATTCCACCATAATCAGTGGCTAATATCGAGTGTGGGATCCTTCTTCTAACCTCAATCAAATTCCCATGTCGTAGACTAGTATATATTAAAATAAAAATCATTCTGCGGATAAGTATATATTAAAATATAAATATTTTCAACATTTATTCAGAAAATTGATGCATAATCAGGACATCATTCGAGGGCTTAAATATAATTTACTCTAATAGCTTCTTTTGTTGTTAGCTAATGTTTTAATTTGATTAGACTTTTGTTTAATATTAACATATTTATTTTGATGTTTCTTTTGCATGAATCCTCCTATTCATTTAAATATTTTAAAACAGTAGAATTAATGAATGTTGGTATTTATGGTTCCTGAATTCTAAGTGTAATTGTGATCTTGCATTTGTAAATTAAATATTTATTATCCAATATTAAATGAAGTGTCCTTTTAATACATGTTAGGAAGAATTTTTGTGCAAAAGAATGAGTGTATGAAGCAAGGAACAACAAATTTCTTCCGCAATGTTATGTATTTCTACATACATTTCGCCTTTGCACACTTCTTCCACACACCTCCCTCTCACACACATGAATATACATGTTTTGTTAGTTTTATAAAATATTAATGATCTAGATTGGATCATTATATCGTTTATCATCCATCTCGATGCTTTCAGAGTGGAAAAAATGGAGGAATCAACTCTCAAGACCATTTTTACCGTCAGGACCCAATTTGGCATATTGGGTTTGAAACCTTCTAGGAGAATTTTGAGGCATCTAACAACATTTTTTGGGGGTAAAATTTTATTATTTAGTGTGCCACAATTCCTATTCTACACACAAAGACCTTTCCAATTGTGCAAGAATAATTCGAGAGGATGTCACATCATCCCCCATTATTTATGTAAAAGGGGTTAGCCACATGATTATGATGAAGAAGACTCTATAAGAGTTTATATTGTAACTCTATTTAAGAGTTGAGGTAGTCAAATCTAACCACTAGTAGGCTATCGGGCCATGTTATAATTGAGCCACTAGGAGGAAAAGATGTTCCATTCTTTTGAGTGCATTTGTTCCATAGCTAAGAAAAATAACCAAAATCAATAGGACATAGAGCACAGACAGAAGAATTGTGCACTATAGTAGCCTACAGACCACAATCCATACTTCTTTGTACTTGCAGACATTCTCTATTTAGATAAAGAGAGTAGGGTGGCCCACCTTCCAGCTAGGTTTCCCCCAAATAGGGTTTCCAAGATGATATCTTGTGTCAAATGTGTGTGTGAGAGATTTTATTTTAATGTTGTTTATTTGCATAATTTTTAGTTCGCATACATGCATTATTAACAATATTCTATAGATTTCGAAATCTAAAAATAAATAAAGTTGTAATAATGTAAATTTTTTATTTTAAATATAATTTTATGAGATCTATTCTGACAAACTATCCAACGCAATATCCACACAAATTTACGGATCAATATTCTACAAGCCAATATGAAAGAGATGTAATTCATTTTGTGTTCATCCTCGATTTGACATGTGTCCTTTTAAAATAAGGACAAAATATTCACTAAAGAAAAACAATTCCAATTATAATAAAAAAATAAAAGAAATATACATGTTATTAGTTTTAATTGAAAACATTATAAAATATTAACACTCTCATTCTATTCACTTAATTAGTTGTTGATATTACAATACACTATGAAAAAAATTGGGATAAAAAAAAATTATTTTCACTTTTAGTGATAAATAAAATAATAGAATTTCTACTCAAACTAACATAATTTTAGATGTGGTTGATTGTTAAAAATTGAATAAAGGTTAATTGGATTAAAAGACATGCAGAAAAACTTGCTCGAGAAAGAATAAGGCAAATTCGATAACCAAGGAAAAAATTATAAAGTTAAGCATGCATTAATGGAAAGTGGAAATTAAATAGAAATGTGGTTGATGTATGATTTTTTGTATTATCCTTATTCAAGACTATGTTTCCTAAAAATGCATATTACATGAGCATATTGCATAATTAATGTGACCTGAGTTAGGAACAATTTGATTAAAATAAAATATAAATTATTTATATGGATTATGGATTATTTTACTTTTGAGTTATCTTATGGGTGGATATTGTTGGGTCTTATTTTAATTCTTTATTAAAACAAGGGAGCCACTGACGTGGTGGTAGTCCCTGCTGAGGTCTGCCACAACAAACAACAAGCAACACAACAAACAGCAAGCAACATGTGGCCTTCATGATGTTCCCCTTTCCATAGGTTGTGATTTACATATCGGCAAGACCCAGCAAATCAGATGATATATTGTCTGTTGGTTTAAACATAGTTTTCTCAAATGTTGACCCACTTATTTACATTACATTACATTACTTATTCAAACCAAAAATATTTACATTACATTACTTATTTAAACCAAAACCAAAATCTAGTTTAAAAAGATGACATTCTCATTAAATAACTAAAAACCATAGTTACCAAGTTTATATATATGTGCATGATGCTACTAGTTAAGCTAGCTAAAAACCTTAGCTATTAATGAGTTAATTCCTAAACAAAAGAAGAAAAACAAAATTGCAAATGCTAAATCCTAAAAACCTCAGGAAAGTGAAAGAAAAAGGATACAAATTCTATCGGAAAAGTTACAGTAGTATTCCATGATCAAGAAGTAGCTATATTAACTATACAACTAGATTCTGAAATGATAATTATAAAAGAAAACATAAACTTGACTAACAGTTCGTAGAAAATAGTGAAAAAATTCCTAAATTAGCAAAGGGGAACGAGTGGGAATCCTCTAGACATAACCCACTAGAGATCCAAGCCTAGAAGTTGTAAATTTAACATGAAATAAGCAAGAACGAAAACACCAATTTAAACAAAAAATAAACAGCTAGCTAAGAAGATGATCTAGTTGAGTCCATACGAATGAGGGTTATGGAATTCAATGACCAGTTAAAATTGTTTCTAATGCAATCTAATCAAACAATGGTACTGGCATAAAACAATAAACAGCTAGCTAAGAAGATGATCTAGTTGAGTCCATACGAATGAGGGTTATGGAATTCAATGACCAGTTAAAATTGTTTCTAATGCAATCTAATCAAACAAGGGTACTGGCATAAATAATATACAGTGACTCCATATATAGGGCTCATTTTTCATTAACCAACCAATGCAAAAGAGGAATTCAATACCAGTAATGCACGATTTAAAGAAAGATAGATTGACCTCGAAAATACATCTCTATATTTAATGAAAACGACAAAATTTGCTAGGGTTTTGAAGTTCCCCTTAAAATGACGAGTAAACTCAATATGTCGTAGCTCCTTACCAAAAAGGAAAAGTAGGTCCACAGTTTTCAGACGATAAAAATCAACGGTGCTTAGCCAGAACGGACTTCCATTAAAATATACATTTGAATATATATTCTAATTTAACGAAAATTAACACAGAATTGTCCAAAATGTATCTCATAGAGAACATCACAACTTCCATAAAACTTGTTCCTCCTGCGCATACCCAGTCAATAAAGGCATCAAAGATTACACTACTGATAGGAAGAACTAAGCTAGGTAACCCTCCAGTCTTTGAGCCTCAGAAGTCTACAACAGAAGTCTACAAGGAACCAACAGAAACTTAAGTTGCAAAGCAAATAAACTGGAATAAGAAAGTGGCCATCATTATTGAAAGATAGAACAAAAGGGAATCTTTACCTGGTTCGATAATGGAGACCTCTGAAACAACAACCATATGCAAGGGAAAATCATAATCGCAGACCTAAGAATCGAACAGCAAACCTTCGGTTACCATGACAGTCCTGTATTGACTTTAAATACTGTTGTCCGTAAATAGTAAATAATTATAGTAACAATTATAAAATGAGTTTTTGGATGTTTGGACCAGTTTTGTCCTCAAATAGTAAATAATTGTAATAACAATTATAAAATGAGTATTTGGACGTTTGGACTAGTTCTGTGTTTTGTTTGGACAATATTAACATAATAATTAAGTTTTTATAAAATTACAATCATTAGAATTAATTGAAGTATAAAGTATTTTTGTATCTTTGACACTCGATGCACTTGTACATAAAAATCTGAAGACACAGTACCATTATCCTATGATTTTTGAATGCACGGAATATACTGTGATTAAGAGGAAATAAATTAAATAGAATATCACTGTGAATAGCAGTAATTAAATAAATAATACACATTTGATGCAATTTTGAAACAGGGTAAAAAAGCACTAACCTATGATGTTTTGCGCATAATCATTTAATCTACATTCTACAACAGTTTCAAAGAGTGCTTCTATTTTTTTTGGTATCAATTTTTTATTCATACAGGGATCTCATATTTTTTTTAATTTATACAAGAATCCCCATCTGGTTAAAAGAATTGGAGTTTATTTTGTATCAATGTATTATTTATGCATGGATCATGATGAGGATAAAAGAATTTGAGATACCACAACTCTGTAAGTTCGATTACTCAACTCTGTAAGTTCGATTACTGACATTTAATAATACATATTTATTACATGTCTTGCTATAAGAAGATGGTACGGATGTGCTTGATTGAAACAAATTTTCTTTAAATTTGTAAGACGCTGCAGAAAACATATATAGAATACTCATAAGAATGTGTATTTGGTTTTGTTTTGTTTATTTTAATGGCTAGAGTCAATAATGAGATTATAATATTTATAATCACTAAGTGTGAAGAAAACATTTTATCATCCATAAATAAGTGTAAATAAAGTGAATTAACGGTTTAAATTATAAATTTCAAAAAATTACTTCAAGGGAATAAGTGTAAATAGAGTTAATTAACGGTCTAAATTATAAATTTGAGAAAATTATTACTTTAAAGAAGCTCTGTATGCATGCACCACGTGCCCCTTCTACATCTAGTCTATAGCATGTAACCCACGTTGCATTTGTATAATTACTTAAGCTCTGCATGCATGCACCACGTGCTCCTTCTACGTCTAGTCTATAGCATGCAACCCACGTTGCATTTGTATGGTCATGACAGGATTAATCAACAAGTGAGAAGAGGACAAGGCCCCATCGATCCATAAGAACAAAGACATCAGAAGCCTAAACATGAGCAACAGAGGTAACCATAAGCCTGTAACCTTTTGACAGAAGCCTTAACTAATTGATTTTGAGATTGATTTATTGATTGAGGAGTTGGAGGATCGGTATTATGATAACCCAGAGTTTGTCTTATGCCATTCTGTCTTTAGCATATCTCTCAGCTACTAACGGGGATGATCAACAGGTGTTTTTGTATCAAATGTTATGAGCGGTGAGCATTACGAATGCTTCAATAGCAAATACTTTCTGAAAGTTCCCACCATTAGATTGTTTGCTACAGTTCGTTAAAATCCTCGCCACAGAAAACTTTAATTGTACAAGTCTAAATTCCCCACCAATTATTTTTTTTAATGTAAAAAATATTATTGGTTCTACAAGTAAAATTCTGATATTGCAGTTTTTTTTTATTAATTGTTTTTGAATTATTTCGCTGGATAATTAATCTTTGTAGATTCCTCACGGAAATTTTACTAATATTACTGGAGTTATAGTAAAACAAAGCATGGCAACATAAATTGTTAAGCATATAAATTGGAAATTGAAAAAGTACAACAAAAAAAAAAGAATACATTAATTAGGTACTCACATAGGAGTGAGCATAAAAATGATGAACTTGTTTGAAGTTAACAAGAATAAACATCTTGTACTCCAAAAGACTTTGAATTCCACTGCAGATATAGTGTAAATATTAGATTTATACTCATAAAAATTCAATATTAAAATTTTAAGACAAAAATTAACTTAATAATACACCTATCATTATTTGTTTTAATTACTATAAAAATAAAATATTTATAAAATAATAAATAATAAATAATATAAATATATTAATAAATTTAAATTACATATACTCTAAATACATTGGAAAATTTAAAACAATTTGAACTATGAAACGATAAACACGTAAAATCTAAATTACATTTACGTATATATTCTAAACAACTTGAAAAACAAATCAATAAAATACCCGCAGAGTAAGTGCGAAAAACAACTTGAAAACAATCAATAATAACAAGAGAGCAGGTGCAAGAGTAGAGCGACTACCTTGGATTGGATGTTGGTCATATCTTTGGTATATAGTTCAAACTGCACTCAAAACCAGAAAATGGCCCACAGTGAGTAGGGTTTATGAGGCCCAATATATAGTTAAAAAGTATAAGCATAACTAGCTCACTTTAGCTTTCAATTTCAATTTCGTTACCTGCCTCGATTTAACCCGTTTTAATGCTATCTCCAGATGCTCTTGAAGCTCCTCTAATTCTTTTAAGTTAATGCCCCCAAGGTCCTCGCCGCTCATTTTCCTAGGAAAGCAATTTTGAACGAGAAACTATGTTATTCTAGAATAGTAAGGGTGTGAGAAGCAAGGTGTTGTTGCACGAATATGAATGTTTCAATGATGTCTTGTATACAAAACACTGATAAAACAACACATGAAAATGTACTAAAATGAAAATACACTGAAATAAAATAAGACTATATCTATACAAAATGTGGCTTCAATGGGGACTCTAGTGTCAATATAGTGCTGATAATAAAGATCAATGTTCTTGATATCAAGTATCTTCAAGCTTGCCTCGTAGCACGCTGGAACATATGCCAGATCTGGTTATCTTCAAGCTTGCGTCGTAGCACGCTGGAACATATGCGAGATCTGGTTGAAGAACCAACACGAACATATTCCGGATCTGGTTGAAGAACCAACACTAACATACGACCGTATTTTCAATCTACAAAATAGAGGCGAAGGAATGAAGAGGAGGTAGGATGAAAAGAGGACATGAGATAGACTAGGTGACAAGTGGCTAGAAAAAAACTACAGGTGGCCTACAAAAAATTTGCATAAAAATAATTTATTTGTCTTAACATTCTTAAATTTGCATAAGATAACTTGCTCCGACATTTGTTTGGGAAAACTTTAAGATAAAACGAGGAAACTCTTTACCCTAAGTTTTCAAAGAAGTATACAAGCGTTTATAGAGGTGACTCTAAACTCTTTACCCTAAGTTTTTAGAAAAGCAGAGGTAGAAACATAAACTTTGGATAAAAATCTATTGAGCAGGAAATTTTATTTCAAACATTGGCTTAAACCTGACATGTACTGGAAATTTTACTTGGTCAAAGCAAATTAATAGCTGGTCAACGATCTATCGATCGCTAATAGTCCCAAGCAGGGATTAATAAGTATAATTATGGTTTATGTCCATGAAAGTTAGCTTGTAGTGAGGCTTCTATGTGAAATTGGTTCTTAGAAAATTTAAATAGATTGGCCCTCTTAATAATTGTTTCTTCTTCTAAAGCTTCTTAACCTAATTTGTGATTTACAAACCATTATGTTATATTCTCTGTTGAGACATTGACTAGCACAACATTTAAAAAACGTTACTACTTAAAGAAATAAGAATTCACTATGGTTAATATATATATGATTAAAAAATTGGTGATTGAAAAGTTGGTTGTGATTGATTAACCATTGAAATATATTCTCTATTGAAAAATTGACCAGCACATCAGAAGTTGAAGGAGCTGATAGATTAGTCACTGTAATGCCACACAAACTGGCAGCATTTATCTCATGCTATGTGTGAAATGGAGAAGGCTGCAGCCACAATGAAAAGGCTTCTTCTGTATTAACGTCCCAGAGATGTATCTCATCTTCCTTTTGCATATGGCATGCTCGCTGCCATGCAAATTAATTCATCATTGTTGAGAAAATAATATTGTTTGCCGAAGTTATCCTCCTCCTATGATGTTATTAATATCTGCAGGAAGACTACTGGGGTCTGCACTATCATGCAATTCTGCTCCGAGGCCTCCATGTCAACTGGTGGGAGTGGCGAATTCATTTCAGGATTAACTGTCGATTTGGTTTCGGCTTCTGTAATCACATGTGGAATATGAGGACCATCATGCGAATTATCACATTGCCCTTCAGTGGTCGGAGATGAGTCAATGGATAATCCTTTCATTTTTTCGTTGTGATGGGAAGAAGAATATATGTCTGCAAGAGTACAGTGAAGTTTGACGATATGATGATATGGTTTTTCTTGTTCAATGTGGTGTTCCAATAATTCTGGACGGCCAAAGGAGTACGGCCTAGTCATCTGCCTGCAATGAGCGCCCACTTGCAACTTCTATAGATGTATATACATATTATCTCATTGCTGATAGTCGGAGGTCGAATATGAGGGACCAAAATAATCGGGTTAAGAAGATAAAATGGAGGAAAGAAAAATAAAGTTTAATTTAGCAAAAAGATATTAAGATGTAAGGGATATAGCAGGAGTTTAATTAGTACTTCGTAATTTTAGGGATGGTTTTTTTTAATAGTGGTGAGTCAACTTGTATACTTGCATTTGTTAATAGTAGTCAGTAATGGTGGTATTCATTATCGCTTTGATAATTGAATTATGATAATTTTTCTTACAAATAAAATAAATAAATAATGGATTGACATCCTAAATTTAAATTGACATACTTAATAAAGATTTATGTTACAAACATGTATGGAATTTCATTTGTGAAATATGAAATGAATTAATGGTTGAAGAAATAGATTTATAGAAGTACATAGAAATTGATATCTAAAATTATTTTTATTTTTTTAAATGTGTAGAAATTGATATATCTTTTTCCAAATGTGTATTTAATGGAGATGAAATAAAGTAAATTGTAGTTGGCATTTAAAAAGATATTTTAGAATGTGGATTTTATATTTAGATTAATATATTGAATGATATTTTTTGGGTAATTATTGTGTTTAAACTTTTGAAATGTTCAAAGTTTTGAGTAGACAGTGGAGAAAATTTATAATGGAAATTAAAAATAACAATAAAAAATAATTGTTCAAAATAATGTTTGTATTTTGAATGCAAGTTTTCATAAATATTTTTTTGTATCGAAGAATAGTTTTTTAGACACCGTGTTTATCAAAACACAAATTTTCAATATATTAAACAACTATGAAAATCTATATTCCAAAATTATGAATCATTTTCGACTGTTACCTCGAGACTTTTGTGTTGATGAGTAAACCGGCTATACATTTCAAAACTTTAAACACCATAATTATCCAAAAGAAGCTTTTATTCAAATATATTTTTATTTAGATTATGTATTCAATTAGTATAGAATAAACTTAATGGTAAACTTTGTTCATATTACTAGATACATAAAATTTATGGTAAAAAGAAATTTAAATTCTAAAAATTTTTGATAAGTTTAAAAAAATCATTATAAATTATAAATTAAAATGAATTTATTTAAAAAGCATGATTAATTTTTTTAAATACAATAAATATTATATTATAATTATATATATATATATATATATATATATAATAAATTAAAAAATTTATTATAAATCATTTATATTAATTATGTTTCAAAATAAATTTAGATTAAAAACTAAAAACAAATGAGTGTAATTTTATATATATATATAACTTTTTACATCACATGAATCAGAGAGTTCAACGATTTTCTTGGGAAAAATAGAACTGTATAACGTTAGGGTTTCTTGGACGAGGCGACCAACCTAGCCTATATGCGGGGCATCAAGGAAGCTAATGCACTGGGCTTCCAGGGCTTAGTGACCACAAGCGAGACTCGGACAAAGGAGGTCAATGCATCTAGGGCGGGAAGACCATCCTTGCCAGAGCAAATCAACGAATTAGCTAGTAGAAGCATTTATGTTGTGGGCTCACCCTAGATTGAATTGTAGATTTTGGGAATGAGGGAGGATTTTTGAGGGATGCAAGTTGGATATTACACTGAGGTTTATGCCTTTGACCACTCCTTGCTTTGGGATTCATTATCCCGTCGCTGCAAGCACCCAACTGCTTGTTGCCGGACCTTGGGTTTCTTGCTGAGATGGTGGAGCAGGTTCTGCGGGCTTGCCCTCCCTGGTGCCCTGGTGTGGAGGGGATGGGAAATACCATATGACAAGAGAAAGGACCCCGTATGCTGAGGTAATAACCCTAGCGCCTACACCCCCTTAGAGGTGCTGGTTGTTGCTCATTACCAAGACGGACTTCTCAGACCACTGCCTCCGCATGCAATAAGCAAAAGGATATGCAATGAGGACAGGAACTATTTAGGAGGAGAATCGATGGATGGGTCATAGGATCATCAGTGCTGTGTTGGGGGCCGGATCAATGACATACATACACTTGCACTTTGTCTCCAAAAGGGGCAGAGGGAACATTTCATTTGACTGGCTACCTCCATTATCTACTACAAATGTCAGGATCCATGAATGCCCATTGTATCTGGGGTGATGCATTGTCAACAGTCCCCCCTGTTTCTTAACCAGATGTAGGATTGGTTTATGGATTGTATGAAGGGGCTCATCATTGAGTACCAGCCAACATGTGTATTCCTCTGTCCACAATACCTATCAGTCTATTGGCCTACAAGAGTGTTATCAAACATAAAAATTAGATCCTAGAACCAGGCCGTCAGAACGTTGGAGGAGTACCCTCAAACTACAGTGCTTTAAGGGGATATTGAAGTTGCATGGTCGTACATGACCTAGAAGACCACAAAACCCCCTTCCTTGGTAACTTCTAATCGCTTTCAAATTTTTATTAAAACCCCTTCGGGGAAGTCCTCCTTGATTTGGGTTCTAGCAACAGACTATGTTTTGAACCTGAAGAATATCATCGCCCAACAAATTGGCTATCTGGTTGGACTAAAACATCTGTTATATGGGGACAAAACCCTATAGGACC
Organism: Pinus taeda; assembly: GCA_000404065.3. Taxonomy (NCBI): domain Eukaryota; kingdom Viridiplantae; phylum Streptophyta; class Pinopsida; order Pinales; family Pinaceae; genus Pinus; species Pinus taeda. The sequence continues at coordinate 65,365 of APFE030802908.1, forward strand.
TCAGATCCATGTTGGACTACAACATTATGTCAGAATCTACTATATCACTCAACTTGAGGCTGCGAGGTGGTGCAACGACCTTCTGTACAACAAAACAAACAGAAGGAGGCAATGGGACAAGAAAAAAAAATAAAAACAACACAGATTCACAAGAAAAGCACAAAAATGGAGGAATTTCTTTCAATAATATCCTACAAGGGGGAAAAACTCCTACAGTGACCCCAAAGCAAGCACGAACAAAACCCAATCCATACATTGTCGAGTAGCTAAATTATATACCATAACTAAATATAGATATACGAGAAACCGATGAGACATGTAATAATTTTGAATCACAAGCCATCATTTGTCAATTCAACTATTTCTGACCAAAAATGTTTGAACTTTTCCATTGGATATTCACAAACTGGACTCTCATTGTGAGATTCACCTCTGTTCTAAGGGGTTTTTCATTGTCAAATTCCCTTCAATAGAGACAAGAGACATTATACTACAAGAGGAACCATGCTTTTGGGGATCTACCGGCCTTTTCATCACACCATGGTTTCTGGAATTCGATGCCAATACTATGGTCGTTTCCAGGATCCCAGTTTCGGTCTGTCTGCACAACCTCCCATTACACTTTTGTGACCATCAGGTCCTTGCTACTATAGGCAACACCATTGGCAGATACATTAAAATCGACACACAAAGAGTGGAGGAAAGAATTTTTACATTTGCACGCATCTATGTGGAAGTAGATCTCAGTAAAGGCTTACCGGATTGCATACAACTGAAGCATAAACAATGAAGCTGGACACAGACACTAAACTATGAAAATACAACATTTAGGTGAAAAATATGCCAGCAAATAGGACATCTACAAAATAGATGTCCTGTAGAGAAAAAAAGACATCCGAAGAAAGAAGAAAACAGGGAAACAACACAAGGGTTGGCAATTTCCCCCACCGGATCCTAAAGAGGGAGAGGAAGTTGATGTGGAAGAGCCCATACCCAATGAGAACAATCAAACATACAATGAATCAAGGTCTAGGAGATAACTCCACAACGACCTGTGAAGCCACAACCGGCAAAGGTGTCAGATACAATGGAAAACAGTGGAACCAAATGATTACACACATCAGAGACCTCTAATTCTGAAAAGGAAAATCCTCGACCAAGTGCTGAAAATCCGCTTGCACTTGTATCCACGATGTCGTCTCAAGGGGAGTGGCGCAAGGTGGAGAAGAAGAAGGGGAGGAAAACATGATTTTCTCCCCATTTGTACATTAACTTTTCTTTTTGAACCCCTGATTTGAGGTCATTCACTTGCACATGAAATGCAACTTAGCATATACAACATGTAATTTTGCTTTCATTAATAAAATTATGACTTTTCTTACGGAAAAAAACTCTTTACATCACACTTTTTTTACATTACAAACTTTGTAGGGATATGAAATGCTTTTATAAAAACTAATCAAAACTTTAATATAAAGTTGTAAAAAGTTTATTTTCAAATTCATATCCATGTAAAATTGATGTATATTCCATGTGTTTGTGTAGAATTGATGTATATTCCATATGTTTGTGTAGGAAAACAAATAGTTTATTATAGTGAAATGGTTTCATTTAACCTATTTTATAAATAAAATAAATTTAATAAATAAATTTATTAAAATATTTTATTAGAAAAATAATATATATCATATTATTTAACTTATTTTATAAATAAAATTAATTTAAATTATTTTATTAAAATATTTTATTAGAAAATAATATATATCATATTAAATATAATTTAAAAAAATTATAATTTAATATGAAAAACTAATGAAAAGTTGACTTTTATGATGATGATGGTGGTGGTGGTTAATGTCCACTGAGATCAAATTTGGTCTATCGGACCTATAATTTCTTAGGTTTTAATTGTTTGGCTTCTCGTCATTCTTGGCGAGATTGGTGTTGTAGCTTTTTTTTTTCTCTATGGTCTTCCAACTTCCTTTATCTTGCATCTCTTTCATTTCTTCTGATTCTTGGGACACTGGTGTCTTAGCTTCGCCATCTGTTGTATACATCCTTTTGAAGATAGTCGGAGAAGAAGCTTGGTCTCAGAGATCTGCTTTGCTGTTAAATGAAGATTTATTTTGTGCAGTATATGAATCCTCATCATCGTTCATGCTTGAGGGGTTGTCGAGTTCACTTTTTTGCTCTTGGGTGGGGCTTTCCCCGTGCTTGTCTTGAGAGTTGTTTCTTTCTTGTCCGATTTCCTGCGATTCAGAGTTTTCTGGAGAGTGTTGTTCCTTGATAATAGTGTAATGTTCTTTTTGTGCTCCTTCCCACCATGTAAATTTGTGGTGATTCTTTCTAGCATAATTTTTCTGGGAGGCTTTTGGGAAATTTTTGGCTAGATGGCCTGTCTCAAAGCACGATCGACATCTGAAGATGACACTTTCATAATCGAGTTTCTGGTTCCACACATAGTCTTTACTTGTTAGGTTTATTTCACCTGGGAATCCGACGTTGAAGTCCACTTCCACACAGATGCGTGTGTAGGTGGTTCTAGCATATTCCTCTGTTTCTGGGAACCTGCCGTAAAATTTCCCAATTGCATTTCGAATGGCTTTTACCGAGGAGAAATTCCAGAGTTGCAATGGTAGGTTTGGCAATCTCACCCAAATTGGTGCTATAATTCAAGGAGTATAAAAATATTTTATAATTTAGTCTTAAAGTTAAACAATAATTACATATATAATAAAGAAGGTTATCAACCCCACTCTAGAAGATCAAAAGTATCTCTCTATTTTAACTAGCTCAAAGAAGAAAATTAATATAGCAAAGATTAGAACAAATTCTCATGAACTCCATAGCGAAACAGGTTGTTGGGTAGTTCCTAAAACGCCATGGATGGAAAGGATCTCCCATATATGTGAGAATAGGAACATTGAGGATGAAAACCACTTCCTCTTAGAGTGCCCCGCGTACAACCACATTAGATCTCAGTTTCACAATCTTTGTTACAATACTCACCTTCCTAGCCTTTTACAATCTCAAAATTATAGTGAGCTTGGGAAGCTTCTCTCCAAGCTTTTTAAACATAGGAATAAAATCTTAAATCAAAATAAATAATTTGTTTCTTTAGGTCCGATAGACTAATGTTTGGTCTCAACAAAGGTTAACCACCACCATCACCATCATGACATTTTAATAATTCAATATTTAACTAGATTTAAAATGATTTGATATAAAATATATTTAGATATAATATTTAAAAATGATTTGATATAGAATATATTTAGATATAATATTTAAATGATGTGAGTATTGAGATTTTATACTAAAATTTTGGTCCGAGAAATGATACCCAGAAATCTTCAATTCTTTAAAATCACTTAAAATACTCTTATTTTTTATATAATAATACTACCAATACAATGTGTTGTTATTGTTGTTTATTTGAAAGAAAGAAGGAAAGGAAGACTGACCGACCATCTACCAAAATCAAGTCCTTCCAATAACATTTGCGATATATTGCTATAAAATATGCAATAACATTTGCGATATACATATATTCCTCATATACAATATGCAACTAAACTGAGGTACAGTACAGTTTTTACCAGTGAGTTGTGAAACCTGAAACCGTTTCCCTTCTCCGTGCGCTTGGATGTGTTTAACCAGAAGAAACCTGAAACCGTTTCCCTTCTTGACGAGACCATGGACGTCTTCCCTCCAAGCTCATGTCTATTATTATTCATCAAACTTCACCTTCATGCAGTCTATGAAGCCATTCTGCATGTCGGCGCAGTTATGGATATATTGTTGAGGACATTCGAACGAAAGAGGAAGAGAATCTTGGTCCGGTAGAGTAGAGGATCAGCAATTTGACATAAAAAGAAGGAAGGAAGATGTTGCAGGGACGGCACCCTGAGGGTCAACGTGGAGAGAATAGCTGGCTTTTCATTCATGGAACGCCGCGTAAACTTCGGGTAGGCGAGTACCTTTCATTTATCCCACATGGGAAGTTCCAAAAGTGTAGAGTACTGAAGCAAACTACTTATGACGAAAGTTAATCATATTCTTAAGTCCGTATCCCCTGTACTCTGAATCAACGGCCAGAGTTCTTTTCATGTAAGAGACTTTTGTTCACTCAAATATTTTCCGTTTTTAATAAATGTTTATTATCTTTAGGTTTAGGGACATTTATTATCTTTGGGTTTATGGATAACTCTTGACAGTGTTTTTAGAAACTGAATTTCAGTCAAAGAGTATTTTGGCTGCACACTGCTTTCAAAGCATTTTCTTTCTGGTGTCTGTATCATTTCTTTTTTACTTATAGGCACCATATCTTTCGATTCTTGAACCATCTCTTTTCAAATATTGTTCACATCTTTTAACTCTTTTATACATATCTTTCATATCTTTCGATTCTTGAACCATCTCTTTTCAAATATTGTTCACATCTTTTAACTCTTTTATACATATCTTTCGATTCTTGAACCATCTCTTTTCAAATATTGTTCACATCCTTTAACTCTTTTATACATATAGAACTTTAGATATACCATGTTATGTGTTTTAAAAAGTTTAAAATCAATTTAGATTGTTCACATTTTTCGATTCTTTTAATTCTTTTATACATATAGAGATTTAGTTTTAGTTCTTTTCTACATATAGAGCTTTAGATATGCCATGTTATGTACTTAAAAAAGTTTAAAATAATGTTCTGGATTTTAAAATCAATTTAAATTTATCTTGCTTAAATACCATGTTATGTCTTTTAAAAAGTTTAAAATAATGTTCTGTATTTCTAAAATTTAAATTAAATTTAAATTTATCTTGCTGAAAGGGGATTTAATTTTTTTTAAATATATTTTTTCGATTTATATATTCTTTATATAGTTGGATTATATATATAAATTAATTAATATATTTTATAAAGTTTTTAAAATCAATTTAAATATATCATATCATGTATTTTAAAAAGTTTAAAAATCAATTTAAAATTATCTTGTTTGAAAGGGATTTAATTTTTGAAAATATTTTTTCATGTTAGATTTATAAATCTTTATAAAGTTGGATTTTATATATATATATATCTAATTCATTTTTACAAAGTTAGATTGGTATTGGACAAAGATATATGGAAATTATTTGAAACAATAACTAAAAAGTATATATAAATTATTTTACATTTCTTAGTTTTTCATTTTAAACAACAGAATTTTTAAGTTTTACTTCTTTGAAATTTTTGTGAGCAGTTGTTTAAAGATTTTGAATTGGAAACTTTTTTAAAACAAAATGTATGGGACACTTTTGATGATTATCTTTTGAATTGGAAACTTTTTCAAAACAAAATGTATGGGACACTTTTGATGATTATCTTGTGATATTGTGTATGATCAACTTCAACTTCTTCGGGCAAATGTAAAGGATGAAAGAGTATAAAAAAATACCAAGGATGCAAAGCTAAACAATTCTTCTACCAAGAGAGCACAAGATGAAGAAATAAAACACACTTTGTTGCTTGAGAAAATAAGCTATATATGAACCTAATTTATAAGAACAATATTATAGGCTTCTTACGCTAGCTAGAAGATAAGATTTATGACTCAATAGATAAGGATAACACTGACAACGCAATTGATAATATCGCTATGTAAGCTTACCAATTTCAATATTTGTTGGAACTCTAACACCCCCCATAAGCAAAATGTAGGGAGGAAAATAAAGAAAAAATAACACAAAGAACGGGTCCCGACAACTAGGCCTTTTTAGGTACCAATGTACAACATTTCATACGAAAGAAAGAAGGAAAGACAATGAAGTGACCCCTTAAGGACAACTTCCTTTACTCCAAGCATATGTCTTAACTGAAGAAACCTTGGTGAAGTCAAGGACTTCGTAAAAAAATCTTCTATTTGTTCTTCAATAGGTACACAATCCAGGCTGAGAACATCATCTTCAATAGGTTGGTGAATGAAGTGCAAATGAATCTCAATGTGTTTTTTCCATTGATGCTCCACAGGATTTCTAGAAATTTTATTGTACTTTGATTATCACACTATAAGGGAGTAGGTTGATCATGTTGAATGCCAAAATCAAGCAATAACTGTCACAACCAAAGAAATTTTTGACTTCTGAGAACTGCAGCTCTATACTCAGCTTCTGGTTTAGATAATGAAATTGTTGATTGTTTCTTGCAGGACCAAGCAATAGGAGGAGAACCAAGACTAGAAACAAATCCAGAGGTAGATTTCCAATCATCCATTGATCCAGCCTAGTTAGAATTAGTGAAACCTACAAGCTCACGAGAACCAATAGTATATTGAATGCCAAAATTAGAAGTTCCTTGAATATATTTGAGAATATGCTTTGCTACTTTCCAGTGACTCCGATGAGGATCCTGAGAAAATCTAGAGACCAACCCAACTACATGAGCAATGTTAGGTCTAGTGTGTGTCAAATAAAATATACTGCCAACAAGTTTGCGATACAATGTAGGATCCGCCCTAAGAGTGGCGCAACTAGCAGTAAGAAAAACACCAAATTGAAAAGGAGTAGGAGAAGGCTTGCAGTTATCCATGCCAAAATGTTGAAGTAAATCAAAAGCATATTTCTACTCGAAGATGGTGATTCCTTTTGAAGATTGGTGAACCTACAATCTAAGAAAGTAGTGTAGAAGACCAAGATATGTCATAGCAAATTGTCCCATCAATGCTTCCTTAACATTCTAAATCATAGATGAAAAAATTCCTTTGAGGATCAGATCATCCACACACAATTTAACTAGAATCGATAAATCAAAGCCATGTCTCTTAGTGTAGATTGTTGGATCAAACTGAAAACAAATGAACAGTGAGGAAAGCAGAAAACTATGCATCCTCTCATACCAAGCTATAGGAGCTTTTTTGAGACCATATAAAGATCGCCTAAGCCTAGAGACAAGTGAAGGATCTTGCACAAAACCAGGGGTTGTTCCATGTAAAGCTCCTCATGTAGATCACCATGTAGGAAAGCACACTTAACATCCATTTGGTAAATTGAACATCCTTGGGAGGCTGCAAGAGAAAGCACGAGACGAATAAAATCCATCTTGGTAACAAAAGTGAAAGTCTCAAAATATTCAATTCCTTCAACTTGTGAAAATACTTTAGCCACAAGACGTGCCTTATGTTTGTCTACAGATCCATCCGTTGTATATTTGGTTCTATAAACCCACTTGCAATGGACCAAATTGTGTATCTTTGGAAGAGAAATAAGATCCCAAGTATGATTCTTTGTCCAAGAAAAATACTCTTTTATCATGGTAGCTTCCCACTCAGGTTTTCCAAGAGCATCAAAAAATTGTTACGGGTCCTCTGAAATGGCATGACTTAAAAGAGAGATATCTACATACTGTGGTTGATTTGAGGCTAGATAACTGAAATCAATTACATCATAACCAAATATATTAGGGTTATTTCTATTACAAAGACTTCTCCTGAAGGAATTATCTAGAATAGGTTGATCCTATACGGGTTCTGCAGGTGTTGATGGAAGATTTTCTTCTAGTTGAGGATCTTCAGTAGAACTTTCATCTACTTGCACATTTATAAATGCATCACAATTATTAGAACCATAATCAACAATTGAATATGAGGTAGTAGGGGAAGAAGATGATCCTGGACTGATATTTTCATCAAAATGAAGATCTCTTCGAAACAAAACTTCCTTTGAGTTAGGATCAAGGAGTCAATAAGCTTTCATGTCCTCACAATAACTAACAAATATCAATTGTTGACTTTTATTTTCCAGGGCTTTGCATTTTTCATCTGGAATAAATGCCCAAGAAGGACTACCAAATACCTTGAAAAAAGACACATCAAGCTTCTCATGTCTCCAAGTTTCCATTGGAGTTATATTTTGACCTACGTTATGAGGCATCTTGTTTTGAATGTAATTAGCACAATTAATCGCTTCATCCCAAAAATTAGGTGCCAAGTTCTTTGGATGAATCATGTAATTAACCATCTCCTTAAGTGTTCTATTCTTTCATTCATCTACACCATTTTCCTGAGGGGTGTAGGGAACAAAATGTTGATGAAGAATGTCATTTTATTTGCAAAAATTTGAAATTCCTTGCTAACATATTTCCCCCCATTATCTGTGTGTATCTTTTTAATGAAGCATGAATATTGTTTCTCAACAAGTGCTTTAAATGTATTCAAGGTTGCAAATACTTCGCTCTTGTACTTGAGAAAATTAACCCAAGAGTACCATGAAAAATCATCAATAAAAGTTAATGCATATTTTGCCACTCAAAAAGAAGGAGTTGAAAATGTCATTAGATCATTGTGCACCAAATCAAGAGGTTCCTTGAGCCTTTCCCTTTAGGAAGGGGATCTTTATGTTATTTTCCGTGGGCATAACCTACAGATACTCCATCAATACATTAAATCTTAGGAAGACCTAAAACCAAATTTTGAGTTTACATCTGCTGCAAATATCTATAATTGAGATAACCAAAGTTTTCATGCCAAAGCATACTCAATGAATCAACATGAGCTATTAAAGAAGAAGTAGAAGAAGGCTCGAAGCAGACAACCTTATATAATCTAGAGGCATGATCAACTTTTCGAATAGAAACAATAACTGTAAGATCATGTAGCTTTCTAATTACTACTTCATTTGGACAAAAACTCTACAGTTATCCCATTACCAGAATGACAAATCTGATAAATAGAAAATAAATTTGCATAAATTCCAAGGACTAGGAGCACATTAGCAATGCACCCATGCATCATTTGTATAATGTCTGATCCCAAGAATTAGAAGGAGTCATATGATGTGAAGCTCTTGAATCAAGTATCTAATTGTCTATACATTTACGTATGGCTTGGGTTGATATAGCATGTCCCTTTCTTATTGAAATATTGTGCTTTGATTAAACTATTGTAGATATTCCACAGGATTTCTTCACAACAGATCTGATAATAATATACTAAAATACTAAAATTTTACACTATTATAGTTTTATTAAAATTATATATTTGTATATTTAACTCTAGTTAGTGCATGCATGCGAATGGAAATTATGCAGAAAAGTAAATAATGAAAAAATAAGCTCACACACACACACACACATAAGAAACAATATATGCTCTCCGAGAAACCCTTTCGGGAGAAAAACCCATCTGGAAGGCATAGAAATTCCTTGTAGATTCAAACTGTAGGTTGTAATATGCTAAAAAATTGACTTGAATCTACTCTACTCATCAGTAGAAACAATAATTAATCGATGAAATCACAAATAATAAAAGAGAAAGAATTAAATCACACATAACACAATAATTTTTTGGGGAAAGCCATAGCTAAAAAACCTTGCTATCTGTTTATTGCATTAATCAGAAAATATGAGAAGATTACAATGCTTTTCTTAAGCCTGAGCAACCTCTGCACTATATGTATCTATCTCACTTCTTCACAAACCACCTCAAGCCAATACTTTGCAAAATATGTTGTCTTCCAAGCTCCTATTTCCATACGCAGTTTCCTAGGGAATTAGCCCATATTTAATAGGGAAATTCCACAAATATGAATTTTGCAATCCTCATAGGAAATCCTATGATTACACGCACCACCTGTAAAATTCATATGATTATACAACTGATAGTACATTGTCCCTAAACTCCAATCTCAACTGGGTCCTTTTCTAATCTAACATGCATGAGTTAATGTGAGTGAATCTTTAGTTTATTGGCTTATTAGTGTTAATTACACCCCACTACTGGATCTCCCACTAATTCGTCCATCAGCTGGAATTAGTTTGACTGACTTTAACTTAGTTAAACTGAATTAAATAATGACAACTAAAAATAAATTCAACCAACTCTCCTAAAAAGTAGGATACACTCTACATTACTCTATTTAGACTCCCAACTTGAATTCACTGAGCCAGCTAAGTCAAATTAACATAGTTAACTATTACAAGTTTCTATGTGAATCAGAATTACAATTTAATTCCCAATTTAATTCAAGGATAAATTAAAATAGGATTTTCTTGTTGCATTTTCGACACTCCCTCTCAACAAGAAAGGGATTATCTGTTGATTTTTGGTAGCATCGGATGTCTCTAAGATTTAAATTTTGCAGGGAGTCTTAGACACATGCATTCTCCAATGCCCATAAATTGTTTAGGTAAATTCCACTCGAAGGCAGTTTTATTAAAATACTTAATTATTTTTTATGGGAAACTAATCCAAAACATAGGAAATTAAAATAATTAATCTGTATTAATCTAAACTATGGGTGAAACTTCTAGAATAAGACATAGGTCAAGTCAATATGATCCTAGCCATTGATTAGGATCTAATCTGGCTTGTTGATTGATCAACGAGAGGAGTATAAGAGGAGGCTTAATGGGCACTTGGAGAACACACCAGAGAGAGATACTCAGTTACCCAAGTAAGATCGATTTTCTCACTAGTTGAAGTTCAGCAAGAGAAAATCGAATCAGACGGAGAGTTGTAGGTGAGAAAGGAAGAGAGGGCATCAACATCTTTCAAGAGTGTAGGGCAAGAAGACGCAAAGTAGGGAGAGACAGCGGAGAAGTAGGTTGATGCAGAAAGAGGTAACACAGAGGTTGGGACTGAATGAGCAGTTTGATGATGGTCCAACGTGGGAAAAATTGACGTAGAGGGACACAGAAGGACTCAAAGGGAAGAGGAGTACTTCTCCTTGATCAAAGATGTGTTAAGAAGCGTCTGTAAATTTTGTCACTTCTGTTTTGTTGGTTGTAACTTGTACATGAGATTTTGCTAAAGAATAATAAAGAAACCCTCATCTACTGCACCAGTTTCCCACATTGGGTTTTTCCGGGGATGATTGTCCTAAAATAAATGTGTCATTTTGATTGTATTTGTACCATTATTTTTCTTTGCATTTACTTTATGAAATATTTTAATTGTGAAGGTTTCAGTAGAATATATTTAGATATTTTCTGAAAGAACACTGTGAATAACTTATTTATGAGATAATAATTAGAATAAATAATATTAATCACTGCAGTTGGATTTCTATTTAGACATTTTCATGTTATCTACTACCCTGATCCTGCCTCTGTGAAACTCGAATTTTCATCTTGACAAAGCCTTTGTCAAAATATCTGCATCCTGCTCCTCTGTAGGAATGTACTTCAGAAACATGATTCTCCTCTACACAAAATCTCGTAGATGGTGATACTAGATGTCGATATACTTGGATCGATCATGAAAAAATGATTCTAAAAGAGTTTTATACAACTCTAATTATCACAATAAATCACTGTACAATTAATTTGCTAACCAAATAACCCAACAAGGATCTTCCTCATCTAGATATTCTCACAAGTTGCTTACCTAGCAACCATGTACTCTACTTCTACGGAACTGAGTGCAATTGATCTCTTCTTCCTGTTGTACCAAGAAACTGTTGTTGACCCAATACTGAAGATTCCCCCTGATGTGCTCTTCCTGTCAGATGGCCTCCCTGCATAATCTTCATCTATGAAGACTTGAAGCTTCACTCCCTCTATCAGTTTGTACTAAAGACCAAATTGAGTGGTGCCTCTGAGGTATCTCAACACGTGTTCAGCTACCTTCCAGTAAAGTTTGGTTGGCTTAACCATGGCTTGACTATGTTGGTTAACTGCAAAACACATGTCTGGTCATGTGTTCACCAAATACATAAGTGAACCCACAAGTTGTCTATAAATAGTAGCCTCCACTACTTCACTTGATGTAACATATTCCTTCCTCCAATTACCTACTAGAGGAGTCTCCATGGGTTTGTTTCTCTCCATGTTGAACTTATTCAATATCTCATTGACATACTTTCCCTAAGAGACAAACAATTCCTCATCTCCTTGCCATACTTCCATACCAAGAAAGTAATGCATGAGCCCCAACTCCTTCATCTCAGATTCTCTTGCAAGATCTTCTTTGTAAGATTTTATCAGCTTCTCATCACCTGTTAGAATAAAATCATCGACATATAATAGTATAATCAACAATTTGCCTTCAACCATGATATGGTAAAGGTTCACATTTACTTCATTATTGGTGAATCCCTACCCAGTGAAATAGTTGTCAATCCTGGTGTACCAAGCACGAGGTTCTTGTTTTAGTCCATACAGTGGTTTCTTGAGTCTACACACATGTGACTCTTTGTTGAAGGTCTCAAATCCTTCTAGATTCTCAATATACACCTCTTCCTCAATCATATCATTGAGGAATGTTGTCTTCACATCCATCTGATGTATCTTCCATCCCATCTGCGTTGAAAATGCTAGAATATTTTAGTAGATGAGTACCTTTCTACTAGAGAAAAGGTGTCATCGTAATCAATTCCCTTCACCTGAGAGAATCATCTGGCCACAAATCTAGCCTTTTGTTTCTCCACACTCCTATTTTTTGCTTGCTTTACCTTGTAAATCCGTCTAAAACTCACCACCGACTTGTTTGTTGGTCTTGGGACTACTTCGCAAAAATTGTTTCTGATAATGGAGTCATACTCCTCAACCATGGCATCAACCCATGGTTTCTCCACTACTTTCCCAAATGAGGATGGTTCAACCGCCACACCCTCGCTCATCAGAGCCATGTAGCCAGTGTACCGATATGGTAACCTCCTCTACCTACACTATGATGTGGGTGCTCCCACATTCTCTCTAGCATCATGCATCAATCTGTCAGCCTCTCTGGTGCACTTCCTTCCATCCCTGGAATTCTCTACATGAGTGGGTGTTTCCACTCTCTACTCCTATGAATGTGGATGCTCCACATCATCCTGAGGTTCCTCCCTTGGAGCTAAAATCTCCTCATCTGCATGTAACTAAAGCTCCCTCTCAACGGAACATCTCATGGTATTCTCTTCATTGAAATTCACATCTCTACGAACCATTGCCATCATGTTAGATGGCAAGTACACCTGATAGTTATGACATGTGTCATTGTACCCTAAAAATATGTCCAAATTAGTTGTTGGCTCTAAGTTTTTTCATGCATCATTGGTAACATGACAGTAGACTGATGAACCAAAGATCTTGAAATGTGCCACACCTGGTTTCTTACTTGAAAAAACTTCTTTAGGGGTACTCATCTTGAGAATTCGATGAGGGCTTTTGTTATACAAATAAACAATTGTGTTGCATGCTTCAACCCACAAGTGGAACAGTTGGCCTTGATCATGTAACATTGCTAGTGTAACTCCCATAATAATTTTGTTCTTGTTTTCAGCCACCCCATTCTACTGTGGGTGATGAGGTGTTATTAACTCCTGTTGAATGCTTTCTGATGCACATAATTTCTTAAATTCATCCAACACATATTCTCCACTTTTATCGTTTTTGATAGCTTTACCTTTCCTGCTAGTATCTTTCTCATCAAGTGATTTAAATTCAAAAAAATAAGTGAATGTCTGATCTCTATTTTGCATTGAAGAAAATCCAGTACTTATGAGAAAAATCATCAACAAATATTACATAATACATGTGCTTGGTCATGGATGCTATTGAGAACAGTCCACACAAATCTAAGTGAACTCGATCAAGAATCACTTGTGCTCGACTGTCTTTATCATGAAAGGAAGATTTACTATACATCCCCACTAACACCCTTTGCATGTGTCTCTCTTCTCTAGTGTGCCCTTGGGAAGTCTTGTAGAAATTTGCTGCATGATTTTTAAAGCTCTGTGGTGAAAGTGACCCAATTTTCTATGCCACAACTCACCGATGTATTGACTTTTCACCTTCTCTTCTTTAGTGCCCAAAGAAATGCATTCTTCTACATCCAATTTGTAGAGTTTCTTCACCCAAACCCCAATTTTCTTCACATGTCTTAAGGCTATGTGATGAGGGAAAGAATTTCCTTGCTAAATATCACATTGTAGCCACAGTCCTCCAACATGGAAACTAAAACCAAATTCTTCTTCAACCCTAGAACATGCATGACATATTTTAATGTGAGAGGAGTACTAGACTCCCTCTGAAAGGTAACAATATTGATTTTGGTCGTGCTACACCTCCCATCATCTCCAATCTCGATGTGCATCTACAGGTCCTTCTCCTCCAAGTCACAAAAGAACTCTTTGTTGTAGATCATATAGAATGAGGCTCTATTATCCGCGTACCACACACCACCCATCATCGATGTCACCATGCAAGTGATGAGGGTGAAATATAGCTTGAATTTTGAAGCAAGAGATTCACCCACTGCTCATCCTGAGGGCTTCTTACTGGGCTTCTTGTGCAAAAATTTTGTGGCATAGTGTCCCAAATAATGGAAGTGAAAACATTTAATCTTCGACAAGTCGTTCTTCTTGCCTCCCTTACTAGAATCTAGTTTGGAATGGGATGACTTCCCCTTGCCTTTCTTTTCCTTTCCATCTAACACATAGTTCTCCTCATCTTGTTTGGATGAGGATCCATCTCTAGCGCTCCGTCGAATCTCTTCTTGTACCAAGTCAAACCACAATCGTTCCCACTCTGGAAGCTTCTCCCTCCTATTAAATGAGTCTTGGTAGTTGTGCTAGCTCTTAGGAAGTCCTAGAAGTGCTAGACTCACCAGATCATCTTCAAAAACTATAACATCGACACTTCCAATCTCATCCCAACATTGGGTGAACTTGTTCAAGTACTTCTGTATTGTGTTGCCCTTATCCATCTTGATCTTTCTGAGCTTGTCCTTCCATGCCAACTTCCTGTGGTCACTATAGTTTTGGAATAGGTATGTCAAGGCCTTCCACATTGCAATTGGAATTTCCTTATCAAGGGGGTTTGAGACAATATGAACTCGAACTCCTTCTAGGATAATCCTTCTCACCTTTGTCACACACTTTCTCCACTCTGCTAGATCTTGAGCATAGATTAGGAATATATTTGTCTATAAATTCCTGTAGCCCTTTGTCTTCCAACAATTCCTCCATTGTATCTTTCTCTTGTAGTAGCTACAAACGCCCTCCAAAATTTTGCCCATGCTTCATTTTGGAGCCTCCCTTCTAAATTATAGCAACTCATCTTGCACTGGCCCAGGTACTTGTGCTTTGATTAAGCCTCATCCTTTGCATCATGGCTTGTTTTTTCTTACTTGGTTTACTGTCTAACCCACAAGCCATTCTCTTGACTTGGTTTTCATCTTGTTCTAGGCTTGTCTTGGAGAACTACGCAATCCTTGAGGGAAATTGACCTTGCTCTTAGGAATTTCATAGTTCAAGCTGACAGTGAGCCTTTAGCTCCAAAATTGCGTAGATCTAGTTGACATCCAACCTTCAACTAGAAAATTGTGCAAAGCATGAGAGGCATCCCATAGCCACTCAGCCCAAAAATTGTGCAGAAGCCTCTTGCGCAGAATTTGTTCAGTGCATGAGCTAGTCATTTGCCCAATCCTTCACAGAACTACGCAATCTCTTTGGGAAATGCATGCCATCTTTTCCCAAAAAAAGAAAATAAAAAGAAAATAAAAAATCATCCCTAGAAAATAGGGATCTATTTTTAGCATTCCAAAGGAGGCACTTGAGTTATTTTGGAAAATGTCACCAAGTGTTGCTTTTTCCTTGATTTTTGGCCTTCACGTCATAAACACTAAATTACCAAATCTATTTAATCAATGCTGCTAGAGCTCATTTGGACATTTGATCTTGGAGATCTAGCATTCCCGAGGAGATCAAGGAACCTTCAGTGCGATCACCATCACTTTTCCGGGTAAGTCTTGCTTTTCTTGTCTTTTGTCACTTTTTTCTGTCACTTTTGTTTGTTTAGCTTCTGAGAGTATTGTTTCACTTGTTTTTTTAAATGATCGCTAGAATTTTAACTTGTTTTAGCTTGCAGAAGTGTTGTTTTAAGTTTTGCATTTCCTTTCCCAAGTGTCACATGCATTACACAGTTTTCGCACTAGCGGTCGTCATTGCAGCGAATCTCTCCACATTCTTCGTTTTCCTTTAGTTTGATTGATTCTTGCACATGTCTCAATTGCATGCATCATCACTTAGTCAGATATTCACTCAACATCTCACCATGCTTCAAGTTTGTTCAATTTCACACTCCCCTTGGGCAGATCTGGGCTTCCCTTTCTCGGATATCACTTTCCTTTTCCAGCACTACATTTTGGGAGATCAAGGCATCTTACTTTTCTTCTGGAACTGTGCAAAGGTTACCCTGGCCTAGCTCCAACTACGCACTACATAGTTCTAGGAGCCAACCTCCTAGTGCTAGCCATTGAGACTATGCAATGCAGATTCTCTCCTAGCATGTGCCTAGACTGACCTGTGCATTGCGCAATTCCAGTCAGCAAGCCTCCCCCATGAACTATTGGTACTGCGCAGTGTGCAGTTCCAGCAAGAATCCAATCACCTCTGTGAACCAAAATTACGCAATCTCTCCCAGCATTAGCTCAGTTTGTTGCTTGACATGATCTTGAAGTTGATTTTTGTTTTAAACTAACATTTTCATTCCATGAGTGTCCTCTCTATCTCCATGGAAAACAATTGTTGATCATCTCTCTAACATTTATAGTTAACATGGCTTCCAAGAGAGCTACATCAAAGGAAATTTTCGAAAGTAGTATTGGGGAAGCAGTTGACCAGGTGTCAGTTAACTGGCCATTTAATGCAGACACTCAGTTGTTCATTGAGAAGGGCACCAAGTTGACATGGTGTAGATTAAGGATACTTTTACAGAGGACTTCAAGGAATACTTAGAGGACCTGCAGGCTTATATCAGTATGTAGTGATAAGGATTTTACAAGGTTGTATGTAAGTACCCTAACTTCCCATGTGCAAAAGTTATTAGTTGGATTGTCTCACACACATATCCAAAGACTATGACATTAAGAGTTGCCAGTGGGATAGAGCTTACCACCTTGATAGTGGAGAAATATCATCAGATGTATCATTTACCTCAATCCGTGAGGTGCATGGCCACACTTTTCTATGCCACACATAGCCAGGTGAACACGAGAGATATATTCAAGCGCTGGGTGAAAGAGTTGTCGAGGTTCAAGAAAACACCCAACCATGTTTATAAGACCAAGTCACTTAAGAAGGCCTACCAGTTCTTGATCATATTATCATGCCAAATATACGGTCAAGAAAGAACCAAGACCTTTCGTGAAGGTTGGGTAGTTGTGTTGGACCTATTGGTAAATGATGGAAGGCCATTCAACTAGACAGACTTGTTGGTTTATCAGTTGAAAGTCCATGTGATTAATGCTCAAAATCCACCCAAGGATGAGCAAATGAGATTCTACATGTTCGCATGCTTACTTGATGCAACCTATTCCCACCAATGATTTCTTGGCATGTGGTGGAGATGGAAACGGAAAGAGACTACCATCAACATTTCTTGCAAGTTGCTTTCTGATTGCAGCTAATGAGGAGTAATGGCAAGGTTGATTGACCATTTCATCATCCCATTTACAAGTTTATCTTTCAGCAGGAACCACATTATTGTCCCTAGAAACGATGGAGGCGATACTTAACATTGCATATTGGTATGACTCACCTACTGGCACCTTCATCAGGGTGTTTGGCGGAGAGAAGCCTCTACATGTTCTACCAAGGTATGCCACGAACAAGTTGGTCATGCAAGAGGTCTCCTATCACCTCTCCACAAGGTTATCAGCAGGACTGCACAAGAAGAAGAAGGCACCATGGCCCGGTCTTCCTTTGCAGATCGGGTTATACAATATTAAGAGCTCGAAATATGAAGATGTCAATACTAAGGAGATATTTAATTTCAAGTTCAGTACCAAGGACTTTAATCCATATGATCCCCATGCTATTTGCAAGAACCACTATGAAAAGGTGTACTATCCATGGATCCATGGGACATTTCACTAGCACAAGGAGGACCCTTGGATAAACTATTACAATGACTCCAAACTCCACGAGTCAGTCAATATAGCCACAACTTAGAAGGTTTCTCTGCAGGCAATAGCAACAAATGAAGAAACAATAACAACAATAAGCAACAATCTAGCCCAAGAAAAGGGCAAGAGGAACATTATCGAGAACGCAGAGACAGAGAAAATCTATAAGATGAGAGAAGATCCCATCACTGAGAAATCAACTTTGGTAGTGGAGAAAAAAAAGGAGTAGCGAATAAAGAGGGCAAAGAAAAGGAAGAAAGAAAATCAAATGCTGGAGGAAGCAGAACAACATTTGCAAGAAACGAGGAAGAAGTTGAAGGAAGAGCAGGAGATGAGAAGGAGATAAAGGGAAGATAAGCACAAACAGGAGGAAGAAGAAAGGCAAGGTGCAATGTCAAAGCAAACAGTGCCCATACAAGTTGAGGAGTTAGAACAACCAACAGGTGAAGAAGAAGGTGAATAAATGTAGATTGGGATCTTGCTCAACAGATTATGGAACTGATTGAAGTGACTGACATGGAGTTGGGTAATGATCCACATAATTAAGACACCAACGTTATTTAGAGAGCACCCGAGGTCACCTATCACTCTCCACTACCTGCATTATCATAACCAACCCTGAGCGAGTAAGGAGAGGTTGTTCTCCTTTATGATGATATAGTTATAGATGTGTACAATCTTTCATTTGACGAGTGGCAGAAGAATATTGTGCAGGTGCATAGGAAACACATTCTGAATGATCATGTGTCACATGCCTTCTTGAAGGAAAGGGTGATAGTGTTAGATGTCAAAAAGCATCCAGCTTCCATTGTCGATGCCACCTTAGCATATGCAAGAGCCGCCAGCTCCAATGTTAAGTTACTCCTAGCCAAGAATGAATAAATGGAAAATAACTTGCATGTAGCTAGGCAAGAGGAAAAGAAAATGGTAGAGATGAGGAAATAAATACTTGATGAAGTATCAACACTTGAGACTACCATGCAGAAGCTCTATGACAGATTCATCACCATGCATAAAGAAAGTGTACATGTGAATGGCTTACAGCAGTAGAGGAAAGAGTTTTTTTTAACTCTCAAGAACATACATGTTGCCATCGCCCATGTGTAAGAGTGGAAAATGTGGTACAAAGGGTCCTCGCTTCACTTGCCAAATATGATGAAGCCTCAAGTAGAGTTAGAGAAAGAAAAGGTTCATATGTTGATCTAAAACTATGAGAAGCTTGCCCCATTCATATCCAACATACATGCCTTATATGCATGGTTGTACATGAGTTTGGATATCATGGTGAGAACGCACATGATATATTCAATCAATTCCCTCACTAAGGCTAAACACAAGAACCAAGTATGGCTAGAGACCAACAAGTACATCGAGGTAAGAGTCCACTATCAAAAAGAAACCATCAAGCAGTTTGGGGACATCATCACACATTACCAAGCTTGGCATGAGTATGTTACCAAGAAGCACCAAGTGAAGGTTGTGGAGTTAGTATTTCCCCAAAATTCAGAATCATAGTGTTTTGTCTTGTTAGGCTATCTCTAGCCTATTTTGTCTCACATGGGTACATGTGGAAAATGTAATATTATTTGTAAATATGTTGTAAGTGAAATTCCAAGTGTCATTAGTAGAATGTAAAAGGTCATCATGTTATGTAATGAGTCATTTGTCAATAAGTTGAAGAGTCATGACAGTAGTCAAAGAGTCACAAAGGGGAATGTCAAGGGTCACCCCACCCTTTGTTATAAATAGAACCTCTTAACTCATAGAACGGGCTTTTGGGATCCAAGCTTTTGGCTAGGCTTATGCTTAGGAAAGGCTTGGGAGTATTGTGAGGAACCTTGGCTTCTCCATAGCATAGAGTGAGTATACTTCTTTGGAGGAGCAGGTGTTCTTGACTATAATGTTCCACTACTGGGGCTAGTGGCCGTCAATGGTGTATGTATGGATGGAAATTTCACTTATAATAATAATAACAAAGCCAACACGCTTTCATGCATATGTTGTTACTATAGTTGGACTATTCTAGTATGTTTAGCAATGTATGTTGTTTAACTTACGCATTTTCTTATGAACTACTTTGTATGCAATTGTATGAATCTTGTTGAATGTGTGTTGTTGGATTAACCCATCAATTTAATTTGGTTACTATTTTGTATTTTATCTTGTGATGTCATTCCGCTCATGTGTTCCTTTCAAGATTCAAACTATTACAGGATTCTAAGGGGCACACTTCCTTCCCCCCCATGTGTTAGAACCCCTGTGCATCCACTTGACTTGCTACAAGGTCACACACTTGCTTCAAACCAAATTTATCATACTTATCTCTGTGCATTATCACGGTCAAGGCATTACACTACCACCCACTATTGGGACTCCTACTCCAAACGGTTTGAGGTCTAGTTGGGGCTGGTTATCAGGGAGATCCCCTGAATGTTGGTGGTTCAAATACCGTCAATACCTTCCAAGAAATATAGTTCGAACTACCCTCAAGGGAATATTCGAGTCTCGATCCGTAGAATGACATCCTGTTGGCTCTGAAGTATGATAGTGAAAATTTGATTTCTTTTGCAAAATACAAACTCTTCTATAGTGATTTCACCTCTAATACCATGTAGAAATTCCTTTTAGATTCAAACTGCAGATTGTAATATGTTAAAACAATTGAGTTGAATCTACTCTACTCATCAGCAGAAACAATAATTGATCAATGAAATTGTGAAGCATAAAAGAGAAAGAATTCAATCACACATAACACAATAATGGGGAAATTCATAGCTAAAAACCCCTAATATTTGTATATTGCATTAATCAGAAAATATGTGAATATTACAATGTTTTTTTCAAGCCCGAGGAACTTCTACACTATCTCTATCTATCTCACTATTTCAAAAACTAGCTCAAGCCAATACTTAGCCAAATTTGCTACCTGCCAAGCTCCTATTTCTTTGTGCAGTTTCCTAGGGAATTAGCCCATGTTTAATTGGGAAATTATACAAATATGAATTATGAAATATTCATAGGCCTTCCTCTGATTTCATGCACCACCTATACAATTCAAATGATTATACAACTGATAATACATTGTTCCTGAACTCCAAGCTCAACTAGGTCTTTAACTCAGTTAAGCTGAATTAAATAATTACAATTTAAAATAAACACAACCAGGTTTCCTAAAAGGTAGGAGACACTCTACATGACTCTAGCTAGACTCCCAAATCAAATTTATTGATCCAACATCAAATTAACTTAGTTAGCTATTAAAAGTTTCTAGGAGAATTGGAATTACAATTTAATTCCTAATTAAATTCAAGGACAAATTAAATTAGGGTTTTCTCGTTGAATTTTTAACAAAAGGCGAGGCCACTTCGCTCTCCTTCTGTGTCTAGAAATATGACTGCAAGTACAAAGAATTAATGCATGTGGACTATGGGATGATATACTTCACAGAGCCTCCTTGTGTGCTCTACCTCCTATCTCTCCTAGCTATATTTTCTTAGCTATACAACAAAATTCTCTTGAAATAATGTAATGCCTCTTCCTCCTAGTACCCTAGTTATAACATGCCTCGATAGCCTACTAGTGGTTAATTTTGACTACATGAACTCTTAACTAGAGTTAAAATATACACTCTTCTAGAATCTTTTACATCATAATCACATGGCTAGCCCCTTTTCCATGAATAATGGGGAATGACATGGTATCATCCCAAACTATAGGTGTCAAAACAAGAAGGTCAACTTCTGAGTGGCATAACTTTTGCATACAGACTATGATTGACAGGCTTCTTACGTCGTTGGAAAGATCCTTGTGTGTAGAATAGCATAAAATTATGTGTTATAAAGAAACAAAGTTTTACCACTAAAAAACATCGTTTGATGCATCAAAATTCTCCTGGAAGGTTTTAGACCCTATTTTGCCAAACTGGGTCCCACCGGTAAAATGGTCCCGTGAGTTGATTCCTCCATTTTATCCAGTCCAAATGCATCAAGGTGGATGAAAAACAATATAATGATAAAATTCATATCACACCTCCCCATTTGGGAAAATTTTTCCCCCAAAAATATTTTATTAACTAAGGTGAGGAAATTTTTCCTCCGCCTTCTCTCTAGTGTACCATTTAGCTTTACCTGGAAGTTGTCCCTTCAATCCAATCTTCCAAAGGTCATGTTGCCCCTGTCTTGTAGTTCTAGACCTATTCTACAAAACTGTATCTTATGTCAAATATGTCTGAGCATCTAGTGCTAAATCCTCCACAAAAGGTAGGACTTGTTCCTCTTCGTGATCTAACATGGAAGGCTCATAAAGTTTCAAATTCTTTACAATCATAACTAAGTAAATGCACATATATGGTGGTAAACTGAGTTGATAGGAATTATCACCCACCTTTTCTTGTATCTCAAAGCGGACATACCTCAGAGCCTTGATTTTCTTACCATGCCCCTACAACCTCTCCTTATTAAACTATAGCCATACTATGTATCTGCCCTGAACGATTTCTCTATTTTGTGTTGATCATGCCTGACCTTATACTTCTCATGCGAATTTTGTAGTGTGTCTTGTACATGTAGATGGATCTACCTGATCTTTTGCATAAATTTTTATGTCCTCAAAGCATCTCCTATAAGATCTTCCCTCACTCATCCTTGTTGCCTGTATGCAATATCCAAAGGTGCAGTGGAAAATATCCAAAAAAAGTTTGAAATGGGGACTTTCCTATAGAGGTGTAGACTACTCTATTATAAGAATTTTGTATATATACCATATTTTCATCCTAGGTATTTGGATGCTTATAGTTGTATCCCCTCAAAAGTTGCACCAAAGTCCTATTTACTACTTCTATCCGCCCATCTGTTTGTGGATGGAACGTTATAGATCTCTTCAACTTTGTGTCCATATTCTCCCACAATGTAGTCCAAAATGCACTAAGAAATATTGTATCCCTGTCTAAAATGATGCCCCTTGGTATCCCAAACTGCACCCAGACTTGTCCAAAGAACAAGTTTGTTACTTCTTTTTTGTTGATGTCCTTTTAATAGGGCATCAGAACACACATCTTGTTGAACCTTTCAACTACCACAAATAGGTAGTCATGTCCCTTCTTAGTTGTCGGTAAACCTCCCACAAAGTCCATGGAAATTATTTCCAAAGGATGAGTAGCTACACGTAAGGGATGATATAGACCCTATTTCCTATTACTAGGCTTGTTGGTACAACAAAGCATGCATCCTCTTATTAACCTAGCTACCTACTCTTACATCTTGGGCCAATACACATATCCTTGCAAGTTAGCCATAGTCTTCCCTACATCAAAGTGCCTTGCAACCCTAGAAGTGTGAGCCTCTCTCATCAACTACAATCACTCACCTTTAGGAACACATAGCTTATCCAAACTGTAGAGTAAACCATCCATGAGATGGTAGTCAATGATGTTTTCGCCATCATGCACATGGCTCTAACTCTGAAATTGCTGACACACCTCCTTGAATTCCTCATCCTCTAAATATGCCTCTCTGTATGCATCATGAGTGAATGGATCCATGTGCGTAAGAGTCCCCAAATCTATAATATTCGATGTGGGTGGCCTTAAAAGCATGTCAGCTAACTTTTTGGTGTTGCCCTTCTTATACTTGATCACCAAATGAAAATGTTGTAAAAACCCCATCCATTTCTAATAACTAATCTATTGTAGCTTATAGTGGGCCTGCAAGTACTGTAATAGTTGGTGATCTATGTGGATTATTGTTTCCTTTCCCATGAGATAGTGCTTCCACTTCTTCACAGCTTGCACCATGGCATAGAGCTCCTTATTGTAGATAGGGTAGTTAAGAACTGCCCCATGAAATACTTCATAATAGTAGCATGCAATCCTTCCTCCCTGCATCAAGACAACTCCCATAGCATACCTACTCACATCTATCTCAACTTCAAAGGGTCGTTGCATGTTTGGTAATTCAAAAATTCGTGTTTGGCTGGTCTTCTTCTTTAGCTCTTTGAAATCTCTTTTCTAACCTTTTCCCCATTGGAAACTCTTGCCACTTGGTGTTATGGCATGGAGTAGTTTTGATACCACTAAAAATGAGGCTATGAATTTCCTTAAGTACTTTGTTGCCCCAATGAAACTACTAACCTTAGAAACATTAGTAGGCATTGACCATTTCATGATGGCCTCCATCCTGGAAGGATATTTCTCCTCCACTGATCACATACCCTAGATACACCAAAGACTATTGCACAAACACGCACTTCTTGAGATTTTCTAGTAGTTGATGCTTCTTCAATGTTTCCAACATCTGCATCAAATGTGACATATGCTCCTCCCAGGTAGCACTATATACCATTATATCATCCAAATAAACAATAACAAATGAACCTAAAGGGCACAATACATCATTCATTAATCTCATAAATGTAGATGGTGCATTACATAGGCTAAATGACATGACTAACAACTCATACAAACCTTGCATGGTTTTGAAATTGGCCTTCCAGATATCTTCTTCTTTGACTCGAACCTGGTGATATCTAGACTTCAATTCCAGCTTGGTGAAGTATTTTTATTGTTGTAACTGATCCAACAAATCATCTATCCTGGGAAAGGTGTATCCATTCTTGAGCGTTATGTTTGTTCAACACCCTGTAATCTATATGCATGTACGAGTCCCATCCTTCTTCGCACAATAATGATGGGTGACCCACATGATGATGTACTCGGTCGAGCGATACCCTGTTCTAGCAGCTACTATAACTATTTCTTCACCTCACTTGATTCTATAACAGACTTCTTATACAACCCAGTATTTGGCAATGGGGTTTCTAGCAATAGTTGGATCTCATGCTCCACTTCTTTCTTACGTGGTAACCCTTTAGGCTCTTAGAACACATCCTTGTATGACTATAACAAATCCTCCATTTGTTGTTTATTTTTTTTAGTACACCCCTCCAAGGATGCCTTGTCTCTTATGGACCCCTCCATAGACTCACTTTCTCTTAAAAACAATAAACACACTTCTTGCTAGAACTGATCAATTTCTTGGCTTGGTTGGAACTTAGCAGTGAAATATTCGACTTTCTTTTGTGCACGTTGATGATGAACAATTTTCCATCCTTGATGAGTCAGGTTTGGTTAACTCTCCTCATGAATATTGCATCATGCAAGTACATGTATGGACTCCCAAACACGACTCTGTATACATCAAGGGGAACCACATCCGTATGTACTTCATCAATAAAATCAACACTGATAACAAATCAATTTTACATTGTTTTGTTACCTTCAATCTACATCCTCATTTACCCATCCCAATGGATATGGGTTTGGATGATCATGAACTTCTAGCCCCGACTTCTTGACCAAATCTGATGCAATGAGATTCACCTGCGATCCTCAGTCAAACATGGCATCAATCTTTGTCTTCTTGACCTATATCTTTATATGGAAGAGTTTGGTCATTTCCTTCTCTTCTTGTTGCTAAAGGCTACTCAGTTTCACCTCCTTTGGAATTGATGTACAAACAATCTTCTCCTCCACGTCTAAGTTTCTTTCAACTTGGTTGCTCGAATCGATGGCCATGAGATTCTTATTGTTGTTATATTTATTCTTGTTCTTTGTGTTTATCTTTGGATGTGACTTCCAACACTTCTTCTTTGTATGGCCATCAATGTTGTAGTGGTTCCTAGGATATTTGCAATGGTGTGTTGTGGTTGTCATATTTTTATATTTTCCCGTTTTTTTCTTGTTCTTCCTCTCCTTAAAAGTGTCTTGTTGTTCATTATGCTTTGGTCCACTTCATTGCGCTCTCTTCAGGCCTATGTTCTCCAAGTATTGTGCTTGTACACAAGTTGCGTCCATAGATTTGGGCTTAAATAACATCACTTGCTCACACAAATGGCGATGCAGACCCCCCAAATACTTGAGGAGTACGTCTGGGTACTTTGGAGAGATACCCAACATTGAAACTGTCTTCCTCAATTCTGTGGTGTACTCATGCACGCATTGGCCTGACTTTTTCCTAAAGTAATGCCACCTACTCCACTAGTCCTCCATGTACCCAATGGGATAAAACTGTGACTCAATGAAGGTTTTTATATACTCCCACTTAACCACTAGAGGTTCTCCCTCTAACCTTAGGGGTTCTATGTATCTCTCGCACTAACTTAGTGCATTTCCCTCTAATTTCAACAGTGTGAATGAGATCTTTTTCCCTTCCTCGATCTAATGGACACTAAAATAAAATTCTAGTTGCTACAGCTTGTGGTTCAGATTCAGAGCGTCAATATCACCATGGTACAACTTGATATTGAATTTTAATTCCATTTTAAACAGGGACTATAATTGGTTTACAACACTCGAACTGGGTTGACATTTTTCAGGTCCTTTCCGTAACTCGTTCTTTGTTTCTCCCCTATTTTTTTATCCTTGTTCTGATTTGTCCTCTGCATTCAAACCCACATCTTCTCCAAATATCCCCAACTTGCTATTCAAGGTCGTCATGAGGAGGCTTACATTGTTGTTGATATCTATGACTTGTTGTTCCAACCATGAAAACCTCACCTCTGCATGATCATGAGGTTCGTTTATAGATTCGTCACCTATAATTAAGGTTTTATGATTTTCAACCCCGCCAATCTAGATTCCTGCAATCTCCACAAAATACCCAAAGAAAATTTCTCTTATACCAAATGATCTTAAACTATCATGGATATTCCACAGGGCAGTTTGTCACAACATATCTGATAATAATATATGGAAATACTAAAATTTTACACTGTTACAATTTTATTAAAATTCTAGATTTGTAGATTTAACTGTAATTAGTGCCTACATGCAAATAGAAATTATGCAGAAAAATAGAGAATGAAAAAATAATCTCACGCACACACACATATAATACACAATATATTATCTTTGGGAAACCCTTTCGAGAGAAAACCCTAGCTGGAAGGTGAGGTCGCTTCGCTCTCTTTCTATATCTGGAAATATGGCCGCATGTATAAATAAGTAATTTCTATGGCCCATGGGCTGCTATAGTGTAGAGATCCTATCTTTATTCTCTACCTCCTATCTTTCCTATCCATCTTTGTTAAGCTATGAAACAAAATTCTCTAAAAAGATTGAAATGTCTCTTCCTCCTAGTGGTACGGTTATAACATAGCACAATAGCCTACTTGTGGTTAATTTTGACTACATCAACTCTTAATTGGAGTTAAAATATAGAATATTCTAGAGTATTTTACATCATAATCATGTGGCTAGACCCTTTTCCATGAATAATGGAGGCTGACATGGAATCCTCCCAAACTATAGGTGCAAAACATGAAGGTCAACTTCTAAGTGGCATAACTTCTGCATATAGACTCTACTGGATGCACTTCTTGCACTATTGGAAATATATCTATGTGTATAATAACATGAAATGGTGCTACATAAAATAGGAAAATTTTGACCCCCAAAAAGCATTATTTGATGCCTCAAGATGCTTTTAGAAGGTTTCAGACCCAAGTTTTTCCAAACTAGGTCCCTCCGGTAAAAATGGTCCTATGAGTTGATTCCTCCACTTTTTCCCCTCCAAATGCATTGAGGTGGATGAAAAACAATATAATGATCCAATTCAGATTGGTATTCTTCATGGCCTCTTCTAAGGCATTCAACTTTATCCAACATTTTGCTTCAATATGTCCTTTTTTGCTACAAAATGTACAAATTTCATCTATTTTGGTCTTCTTCTTTTCCTGTTTTTGTTTTTCCTTAAGGAGGATTCTTCATTCTTAGAAACTAGAGGAGAAGACTTAGTATTCTACATAGGCTTGGAGGGAGTCTCACAGGCTTGTGCAAAAATTTTCTTTGGTTAAAACTGAGCTTTGTGCTTATCTTTGGAGATATGAGCCACCAAATCTTGATTTGAAGAGACAGAGAGAAAATATAGTTGCTTGAGCTCAGATTGTTTTTGTATGTTATGATCACAAAATATCTCAAAGTTGGGCATTTTACATTTGTCACCAAGGGCATCCCTTTATGCATAGAAGGTAGATGCAAAAACTTGAAAAAGACCCTTTAGTTTTGACAAAATCAAGAAAATACATTCAACATCTTTTTTTTCTTTTCCACATGCTTTTAATTGAGACAACAAAGACCTGAATTGAGCAAGATACTCCTAAATAGAGGCATGTTCATTAGGTACTAGGGCTAATAATTTAGTTTCTATTTCTAATGCATGGAACTCATTGATACCTCCAAATATTGAAGCTAGTTTTCCCCTACTTTCTTTGGGAGTTGAACATTCTTCAAGATGAAATAATAGGTTGCTTGAATCATGCAACCCAATTAGCCCCATTGATTCATCTAGTTTATTCTTGTAGGCAAATATTTCAACTTGTTTTGTAAAATTCAGCTAGTTTTCACTTAATGTTTGCCACAACCCCTTATATTGTAGCAGTTATTGCATTTTTCTTTTCCAGATATGATAATTGTATGGATTAAGTAACTCTATTATCCTTAACTTCACCATAATTTCAAAACCCAAAATTTACTACAAGAGAATACCTAAAAGAAAATTGCCCAAATCTTTTTTTCCAAGTGAAAGAATTGCCAAGAATTTTTGCTAGGAAAATGCAAGTAATATTTTCCTAGATTCTCCTTTTTACCTCAGTCAATAAATTTTGACCAATTTTCCTTTTAATCCAAAAAAAATTGCTCACTTCTTCTTTTAACTGAGTGAAAAAGCTTTAGCCGTAAATATTTTATTTACTGTAATAATGTTTCTTCCCGAAAGAGGTCAAATTAAAATGAGAAACAAAAGGAAACCCTTGTCAATTTTCATTTTTATTCAAGGTGTTTTTCTCCCTTAAAAAAACGTGGGGAAATTATAAACAACCTTTCTCCATTTTTTGAAAAATTTATGTGGGCAAACCTTAGAAAAAGGCAAATAACTTATGATTGATTGTTGAACGAATTTGCATGCATTGCAAATGCGTTGCTCCAATCTTCAATATAACTCTTTCGTTTCATCTCTAAACAATTACAACACTTCCACCACCCATTTGAAATTCCAAGATTTTTGAACAACTAGAAAAATATGGATTTTCATTGTAATTAAGTGGTTGGAAAAGGTCTACGCAAATGTGAGATTAGAAAATGAATTATCCTCACTTACACATTTCCTTGGCAATTAACAAACCCAAAATAGGTCTAGATCTATAAACAAATCTTTAAATCTTTAAAATAGATTAAAAAAAAAGAGAAGGGAGCTCGCAGTTAAGCTCGTACCATGAAAGAGTATAAAAAATACACAAGGATCAAAATCCAAAGCTAAACAATTCTTCTACCAAGGGATCACAAGATGAAGAACGAAGAGAAAACACACTTCATTGCTTGAGAAAATGATCTATACGTGAACCTGATTTATAAGAACAATATAGGCTTCTAGCAATAGCTAGAAGATAAGACTGATGACTCAATAGATAAGGATAAGGCTGATAATGCAGTTGATAAGATCGCTACATAAGCTTACAAGTTTCAATATTTATTGGAAATCTAACAAAGGAATATCAGATAGACATGCCTTTTATCTAAGTGAGAGTATGTTTATAAGATACCTTTATGTTATTTATATTTCTAGACTTAGTAGACAACACCTTAATAAACAATGCCTGATTCCTTATGTGAAACTAATAGCCACCTGCTAGTTTTTGATGCTAGTGTTCAATGAAGCACCTTATGTGTATGATAACTTTGTCAAGGAAAAATCCAAAGCGATAGAATTAATATTTTTCAAGTATTAATGATAATCTTCAAACATCTCTAAAAAATTCCTTTACATTGGGTACCTACATAGACTACATCTTAAAAACAAGTAAAGCCTTTAATCCATTTTAATTATAAGTTTGATTTGGAAAGAACAGTGAGGTGTCCCTTTATAGAATAAAACATGTAAAGCCTTTAATCCATTTTAATTATAAGTTTGATGTGGAAAGAACATTGAGGTGTCCCTTTATAGAATACAAGGTCAATGGAATGAAATTAACTTTAGAGCTATATTTGTGAAGATAATACTCCAATCGTTTTCCAACTTATGTAAACTAGAGCTACTCATTGGATTCATCAATCATAGATAAGTGTTTTACCATCCTAGTCAAGGTGAATATACAGAGAAAACTTATGAAAAGAAAAACAAAAATACCATTAAGCCCTATACTTTGTAAATTATTTTAGAGAGTGGACAGAAAAGGTGAAAACACCAGTCAATATTGACAACAATTGTTGGCAGTCTTCTAGAATCTTATAGCAATTCTTTGCAAAGCTAGTTAGGCGACATTTGAAGTTGATTCAACCCCCACGTGAAGAAATAATTCGAAGACAACTGAATATCATTGATATGGTTACTCAAAATCAAGATTAACATGCATCTTGGATTGAAATCCTAATTTTTGTCACACTTTTAGAATTATCAAGATTAACATGTAGCTCCATGTCACAGTTACCAGTTTCTAAATGAAATGGGGAAACTATAAAGTACAATAACAAGTAAAATCTCCCCAAGTGTCATATTTAGGTTAATAGTATATTCACTCGAACAGAGAACCTTAAAATAACTTTAAGTCGGGCATAAGATATAAAAAAATAAAATAAATAAATAAATTAAATAAATAATAATAATAATTAAATGAAAATGAAATAAAATTAAATTAAATTAAAAAAAAAAAAAAAATTTAAAATAATAAAGAAAATAAATTAAAAATAAAATTAAAATTAAAATTAAAAATTAAAATTAAAAAAATAAAAATAAAAATAAAAATAAAAAATAAAAAATATAAAAATTTATGATAAATTGGAATGTTTTTTTATGTTACATTAAATTATCAAGGTTAGAAAAAGGCCATAGTTAATAAAGTTTGTTGAAACTTAAAATGTTGCATCATGCTAAGTTATTTTAACCTAAAGATCATACTCTTAGAACCAAGTTAGTCAAGGAACTTGAAAAAATATTTTCAACGAAGATAAAATGGAAAATCTAAGAAAGGGGTTAGAGTGTGATATATGACAGAGATGCTAAGAACTCAAGGTCACAAGGCCATTGCAACACAGTAGAGAAATATGTCGATGGGTGGATTTTCCACTAAACACACAGAGCTTTTCTGCTTTGATTTATCTTTGTTTATCAACTTTTTCTTCTTTTTATGGTGGTTATAAGCCTTTGCAATGTTTTGCTTCAATTATAATAAAAAAACCATTTTTTTTTAACATTTTATTCTTGTTGTTTTTAACATTTGGACAAGTACTTATACAAAGAAGAGTTTGTTTCTTTTTGAGATTTTTAATAGATTGCTCATTCTCTGGGTTATAATTTTCTATAAACATTTGGGTTATAATTTTTGTTAAAACTTGTATAACAAGTGTAGCAATAATGTTGCCTGTTGCATATTGCTTATAAATGTTTTTTTTTTCTTATAAGCTAAAACTTGCATGTTTTTTTGTTGTTATTGTAGCTATTGGGTTTATATAGGGTTTTAATTGTTTCTTATGTGCATTAAAATTTGTTTAAAAATGTTTCCAATATACTTTCATCCTTATCAAGGTAGTTAAAGACTACCACCCTCGGTAACCCTTTTGACAACTTCTCCTAGGTACCAAGTAATATCCATGATATTCTCTTCAACATATGAGACTTTCTTCCTACCATTCACTTAAACCTTTATGTGTCTATGTGTTGGGATAAAGGTGCCTATTGAAATGATTAAGATCTGGTGAACTTGGAAAATATAATTCCTACTTGTATTAGGTGTGATTATTTCTATGTAAAGGAGTTTTATCCTATTTTCTTGGAGTTATTTAGATCTAGTTGTTTCCTAGATTGATGTGTGGTGAGATATTATCTCAACCAACTAATTGTGTGTTTAAGACATTTTCCCTATCTTGAGACAACATTTCATGTATATATGTAATATCATTTCACTAGTGTAATCGTGTTCCTTATGCAAATTTAACTAGTGATCTAGTTCAAGTTGAATAATGTCTCTAGTCTGTTATAGACATGTATTTTACATATAAACTTTTAAATTTGGAATTTGTGGGTGTTTAAGGAAATTTTTTTTTTTCAGATTATTTAGATCAATTATCATTCTAATATTTGGATGGATTACCTCCTCAATAACAAGAGCCAGCTTGAAGCCTAAATAAGGGAGAGATTTTTCCTCTAGTGCTGTAACATTATTCTCTTCCATAGAATAATGTTACATTCATAGATGTAAGCATTTGGAGGAGAGCACATTGTCAGTTTCATTGACCGGTGTAGCATGAAGTGTCTTATTGTTGGGAGAGGTTGCCGAGTTTTTAAAACTGCTAATATTTGTGAAACATGCGACCTTCAAGAAGTGCATACCATGTGGTGTGATTGTTTTTCAAATAGTTTTCTAAAGTAATTTGTGGGAAAGATAGAGAAATTTGATGTTTTGTTAATCTGAAACTTTATATTTTATGTCTTGGAATCATGAATAAAAGTATTGAGCTTTATTGAGCTTAGATAACTCAATATAGGTAAAGTTATTTTGTTCCAAGACTTAATTGACAAAGACAAAGATACCCAAGATGTGAACAATTTGAAAAGAAGAGGTAAAGGAGCAATAATAGAAATTGAAGGATGGTGGATAACCAAGTGAAATTTTGTGTGAGTTTGTGGAATAGACTGATGATTTAAGTCTATTATATGTCAAATACATGTATTAATAAGCAAATACAAGTATTAATAAACAATTCTATGACTATTTGTAGTGGTTTTTCAAAGTTTTGTAATAGTATGTATCTCATAACTCCATGAGTTGGAGTGTGTAATGTAAGCCTGATGATGCATGTGTACCCGCATAAAGTTCGTGGTAATTTTTAAACCACTTTGGATGTGTAGGTTTGTGGTAAGTTGGAAACCACTTTGTAGTGTAGCTTTGTGGTAAGCCATAAACCACATTTGAGATTGAAGTAGGTATGGATTTCTATAGGCATGGTTTAGGGTCAGCAGACAAAATCCTAGGCATGGTTTAGGGTAAGCCGATAAAACCCAGAGCATGGTTATGGGTAATCCGAGAAAACCCATGATGATGGTGATTGAGGGGGACTTACAGGTGCAAGTACAATTATGCAATTATAATGGTTGACAAAACCATGTATGTGGAGGGCATCCTAGTAGACTGGTGATTGCAACGGTTTGGAACCCATGAATCCTAGTAGATGGTTGTTCCTTTATATGGGTTTTGACATATTTTTTAATCATGTTTGTAAACATCACGACCTTAACTAGACTTTTTTGATTAAGATCGAGACAAGTAGTCATTAAGGGGGTGACTTGGAAAATAAAATTTGTACTTGTCTTAGGTGTGATTCTTTTTATGTAAAGGAGTTTGTTCCTATTCTTTAGGAGTTGTTTAGATCTATTTGTTTCCTATATTGGTGTGTGGTTAAGATATTCTCTTAACCAACTGATTGTGTGTCCAAGACAATTTCTGTTAGGTCCCTATACTACTAGTGTAACCCCTTATTGTTATTAGAACAACCCCCTTAGTATATTGTTGTGCCCATGTAGTCCCCATATTGTTATGATTGTGCCCATAGAAACCCACTATTACTATTGTTGTGCCCTTACATTATTACTGTTATGTCGACTCTAATTATATTATGACCCCTTATACTCCTATATAGAAAAGAGGTCTTGTCATTTGTATCATCTAAGAATTGTTCATTTGTTTAATGTAAACGAGGTTTCCCCTCGAAGACGTTGAATTCTAAGGCGTTTATCTCTCTTTTCTATCTTTTTGTGAGTTGGCTTCATAACATTTGGTATCAAAGCTTTAGATTCTAGGGTTTCACTGCTCCAAACAGGTCATTGTGGTAGTTTTCTATAACTTTTTTCTGCGATGGTTTAGAAGCTAAAAAACAAACCCATTTAAGAAGAAATCTTGTGGGACCTCGCGTCCGAATTTCAGATATTGTCTCGCTATAGTTTGGGAGATATGATCTGAGGAAGTTAGGGAATTTGAAAGCTCCATAATTTCAGATAAAACAGGTCATTGTGGACGTTTCACTATAACCTTTTTGCTACGAAGTTTTAGAAGCTAAATAAAAAACACATTTGAGAAGAAATCAGTCTAAACCTTGGGTCTGAATTTCAAATCTTGTCTCACTATACTTTCGGATATATGATCTGAGGAAGTTAGGGTTTTTCCAGACTCTTGAATTACATCCTAAACAAGTGACCTTGGGAAAATCATCCTAACTTTCTCTTGAGCATCGGATTGGAATTTCATAAGAAGTTGCAGAAAGAAAATAGATTGTATTTTGTTTGGGTATAATTTTTAGAACCTAAGGTTGAAACAATGACAGGTGGCACATCATACAAGTTCACTCTACTTAACTAGTCTATAATTACCTCATCGCGGTAGATTGGGAATAAATATTTCTTCAGGAATCCAATTGCGATCAGTTTTGCGGAGTTAGAAAAGGGCTTAGAGGGATATTACAGACCGAGATTTCAGAACTTAAAGATCCGAAATTACAAAGTTACAGTCGTTTCAAGATAGAGCTCCTAAAATCAAGAAAAAGTGAGATGAGGAAGTTTGATGGGAAGGATCCGGTAAATTGGATACTACAGATAGAGAAATATTTTGATCTACATGGTGTACCACTATTACAAAAGGTACGTATTGCATCTAATTATTTAGAACCGAAACAATTTTTATGGTATAAAGGGATTTTTTCTCATAAACCACTTGTTATGTGGTCAATTTTCACAGAGGAAACAATATCACATTATGAGGATACAAAGAGAAACACCTTCTTCAGCCAATTGATAAATCTCAAACAAAAGCGTTCAATGGAAGAGCACATTGAGGAATTTCAAAAATTGAATATAAGGGTAAATGATATTCCGAAGAAGCAAATAATTGATGTCTTCATAGGGACTTTAAAGGATAACATTCAACATGAGGTTCATCTTTGGGAACCTGGTTCATTGGAGAAGGCATTCAGGCTGGCAAGAAGAATTAAAAGAAAAATTATAGAAACAAGGAAGCCCACCACTCACAACTATAAATATGGAAGTGTTTTTGCTCCTAACCTCCCACAACTTATAAGGTTTACACCACAAAAATTTCAAGAAAAATAGAAAGAGGGCTTTGTTACATTTGTGATAGCAAATACACTAAAGGTCATAAGTGTGTTGAGAAGAAATTATTTTACATAGATTGTGAAGAGGAGGAAGAAAATGATCAAGAAACATCGAAAGAAGAGGATATACACGAGGAACCAACCCTAGAGAATGAAGAAATCAATGTGACCATATCTTGTAAAGCATTGGATAGAATTACCACTCCTCAAACTCTCAAGATATAAGGACATAACAAGAAGAAAAAGGTTCAAGAAGTGAAAGACCACATCGAGAAAGAAGAAATGAATCTGACCATATCTTGTAATGCATTGGTCGGGATCACCACTCCTCAAACTATCAAGATAGAAGGACATATCAAGAAGAAAAATGTAATAGTGTTGATTGATTCAGGAAGTACCCATAATTTTATTCATTATAAGATAACCAAAGAATTGAATTGCTTCCTATACCCAACACCAAAGTGTCAGGTGATGGTTGCAAGTAGAGGAACCATAAATTTCTCTGGAAAGGGCCATAATATCAAGCTATCAATGGGAGAGTATGTGTTGAATAGCCCAACACTTTCCACTCCAATGGGTGATGCTGATGTTGTACTAAGAGACCAATGGCTACAATCTTTAGGTACAATAGCTTTTAATTTTCAAGAACTTTTCATGAAATTGTGTGCGGAAGGAAAGGAAGTTGAATTAAGGTGTATTGCAAGGAAATAGGGAAAGATAATAAGCTCTAACGATATGACAAAGCTTCTAAAGAAGGAACAACAAGGTGTAATTTCACAATTATGTTCGCTAGAGGTTCCCACATCGAAATCATCTATTTCTCCAGATCCCCAAAATGTCTTGGACAATCATTCCAAGGTATTTGAGACTCCCAAAAGCCTCCCAACTATTCGTGAGCATGATCATGTTATTCATTTGATTCAGGAAGTGTTTCTCCAAACATCAGGCCCTACAGATATCCCTATGCCCAAAAGAGTGAAATTTAATGTATGGTTGCAGAAATGGTAGAGGTTGGTATAACTCAACCTAGTCAAAGTTCTTTCTCTTCTCCAGTAGTATTGGTGCATAAGAAGGATGGATCATGGCACATGTGTCCAAATTATAGGGAGCTCAACAAGCTCACTATTAAAGATAAATTTCCCATTCCTGTCATTGATGAATTATTGGATGAATTGCATGGATCAATTTACTTCACCAAGTTGGATCTTCGTTCAGGATATCATCAAATTAGAATGAAGAATGAAGACATTCTGAAAGCAACATTTAGAACTCATGAGGGTCATTATGAATTTTTGGTCATGCCTTTTGGCCTTACCATTGCTCCTTATACATTTCAAGGTATGATGAATTCCATTTTCAAACCCTTCCTTAGAAAAATTGTGTTAGTGTTTTTTGATGATATACTAATCTATAGCAAGTCTCGAAAGGACCATGTTCAACATGTTGATAGGGTCCCCAAACTATTGGAGAAGAAACAATTATATGCAAAAAGCTTTGAATGTTTCTTTGGAGTACAAGAGGTGGAATATCCGGGTCATATTGTATCTCATGAAGGTGTTAAGGTAGACCGTAGCAAAATTAAATCCATTAAGGAATGGAAAATACCAACATCCATAAAGCATCTGTGAGGATTTCTTAGGTTGATAGGGTATTATCGCAAGTTTGTTAAGAATTATGGGAGAATAACAACACCTCTAACAACATTATTGAAGAAAGATGCATTTTCATGGACTCCAGAAGCAACAAAGGCCTTTGAACATCTTAAGGAAGCAATGTGCCAAGCACCAGTCTTAGCTATGCCAGACTTCACAGAAACCTTTATTGTGGAATGTGATGCTTCAGGAAATGGAATTGGTGTTGTTTTAATGTAAGATGAAAGACCCATTTCTTTTGAAAGTCATCCAATCAAAGGAAAGTATTTACACAAAGCTATTTATGAGAAGGAAATGTTGGCAATAGTACATTCGCTTAATAAATGGTGATCCAACCTAATGGGAAGACACTTCAAGGTAAAAATGGTTCATGATAGTCTTAAGTACTTCTTAGAACAAAGATTATCCTCTGAAGAGAAACAAAAATGGGTCACAAATATGTTTGATTATGACTTTGAAATCATCTACAAAAAATGGAAGAAAAATGTTGTTACAGATGCACTCTCAAGAAAGGATGAGGATGTGGAAGCATTGTTTTGTGTTATTTCTATTATCCAACCAAATTGGATAAATGAAGTAAGGGATGAATGGAAGAATGATGAAGAAGTGTGGTCACTCATTCAAAAGTTGTAGAAGATCCTAGTTCAAATAATATTTCCAAAATTTGACAAGGAAAGAAAAATCATATTGGAACCTGAAGCAGCCACAGAAACAAGAAATTGACAGCTACAAAATCGATCAATTTCAAAGTATCTCATCAAGTGGAAGAACTTACCCGTTGAAGGTTCCACATGGGAGGATGAGAATTTTATACAAAATCATCCAGAACTACTCAAGTGTTAAGGACAACACTTTTTGAAGGAGAGGAGCATGTTAGGTCCCTATACTACTAGTGTAACCTCTTATTGTTATTAGTACAACCCCCTTATTATATTGTTGTGCCCATGTAGTCCCCATATTGTTATTATTGTGCCCCATAGAAACCCACTATTGTTATTGTTGTGCCCTTCCATTATTATTGTTATGACGGCCTTGATTATATTATGACCCCTTAGTCTCCTATATATAGAAAGGAGGTCT
This sequence comes from Pinus taeda, assembly GCA_000404065.3. Classification (NCBI taxonomy): domain Eukaryota; kingdom Viridiplantae; phylum Streptophyta; class Pinopsida; order Pinales; family Pinaceae; genus Pinus; species Pinus taeda. The sequence goes on from APFE030802908.1 coordinate 103,104, forward strand.
TTTCATTTGTAGCATCTAAGAATTGTTCATTTGTGTAATGTAAAGGAGGTTGGCCCCTCAAAGAGGCAAAATTCTAATGTGTTTATCTCTCTTTTCTATCTTTTTGTGAGTTGGTTTCATAACAATTTCCATATCCTGAGACAACACTTCATGTATATATGTAATATCATTTCATCAATGTAATTGTGTTCCTTATGAAAATTTAACTAGTGATCTAGTTCAAGTTGAATAATGTCTCTAGCCTGTGATATTACTACAACATGTATTTTACGTATGAACCTTTAAATTTGGAATTCGTGGCTGTTTAAGGAAGTTTTTTTTAGGTTATTTAGAGAAATTTTCATTCTAATACTTGGAGGGATTACCCCCTTAATAACAAGAGCCATATTGAAGCTTAAAGAAGGGAGAATATTGTTCCTCTAGGGATGTAACATTATTCTCTTCCATAGAACAATCTCAAATTTTACAAAAAATTGGGTGTATGGTCATTCCAATTTTAGATGTTGTTGATCATTAAATATAGAACAAATTTCATTGAAGTTTTCCTTTCAAGAGAAAAAACCTAACCGCTTTCATCAGAAATAAAGTTGTTAATGATCATGAAAATCTAGGTCAAAAGAACCAAAAAGACCGAAACAAAAAAACAAACCCAATTCCATGCAAGAAACAAATGTCTGTAAAAGGAAAAAATACAATAATTCCAACATTAAAACATCAACATGATCACATAAGGCACCCTTGTGGATACCGGAAAGAAAACAAGATATCATCCCATATGGTGCAAAGCTGACAAAAGGAAAGACATACGTGGGTTGTGGTAGTAGAAAGACAAAAGGCCGGAACTGATCAAAAGATGGAGAAGACACATGATGCACAAATTGCAGCATTGACCAAGAAGCTATAATGTATGAAGCCTAACACCGACGAGACACCTCCCTTAGGAAGATTTTCAGACACGATATTCTATTCACGATAGATATGGGAAAAAGAGATATGTGTGAATGAATCCATAAGAAGTTAGATCTGTTGAAGCTAGTGGAATAAGGAAGGGAAACCCAACAAGGACCTACCTTGCACTCATTCTATGACAGATTTGGAATCTCTGACAACCTGAATGTCTTTGATGGCAAGCCAAGACATGAACTTCAACACCCCCTGAGAGCCACCACCTCTGCCGTGCAGCTGGAACCAGAGCACCTCAACCAAAAGAATTGGAAATCTTTGGATTGATCAATCACAATGTACAATCCACAACCACATACACCTTGTGGCAATGCCCTATCAAAGAATACGACAGGGCAAGAGAAATCAATCTCCTTAAGAGAGACACAATGACTATCAGCTCTAGGCCTCCAAGGACCCACCTCGTGAAAATAGTCCATGATTTTCAAATTGGTGGAATGCACGTGGGGGGCATATTTTCAAAAATATATTTGTTCTTGCAGACCCATACACCCTAGAGAAAATATAGATGAAGAGCTCTTACTTGTTTTTGGGAAGAGCTCTAAAATAGAAAAATAAGATCTAAACATGTGCACACTAAATTACTAAAGAAATAATTGGGCAAAGACTTATTAAGTTAAGAAATAATGAATTGGAACCGGCAACAAATAACTAATAATGTAGTTTATATATGGCTTTTTGTAGGGTCATTTTTTTGGAGACTTTGTTTCCCTAAAAATGCATATTACATTAGCATATTGGATAGTTTTTTACATAGCCATTTTTGTTTTATATTAGTTTAGTTTTACCTTATAAATAAAGGGATAATTTCATAGATTGAGTCTTTGGACTATAGAATGATAGAAACAATATTATATGTAATTAGTTATCAATTTCATAGATTAGATTAATTCTTTGGACTCTAGTATGGTAGAAAAATGATTATATATAATTCGTTTAAATTAAGTTTAGAAATTTACAAAAAAATTAAAAAAATGTTTGAAAATAAATTCTTATCTATAATTTCTTATCTATAGATTATATTACTCTTAAACCAATATCACATTAATTAGTTAGGAGTTCAATTATGTGAAGTTATTTTGTAGAACTAGATAAATTTGTTATTTGAATGCTTTATTAACTCGTTCCTTTTCTTTTATAGTTAAGATTTTATCATTTAATATAATGATCCTAATAAATTTTAAATGGTTGGTGATATATTAGTGCTTTATTAACTAGTTTCTCTTCTTTTATAATTAGGGTTTTATCCTTTATGATTATTAATTAAGGTTTCTCATTTAATATAATAATTATAGTAAATTTACTTGTGTAATCATGGATGGAAGAGATAGTAAATTTACTTGTGTAATCATTGATGGAAGAGATAGCAAACTATTGTGCATTTCCTTCGAGTATCTAAATGTTTGTATCTTTTTATAAAATTATTTTTCAAGGAACAAATTACATACCATCACAATGTTATTTCCATCCACCGTTTCAGAGAATTATATTTTGGGATTAAATGTTTTTCTTTAATGTTATTTCCATCCACTGTTTCAGAGAATTATCCTTTTGGGATTAAAGGTTTTTCTTCATTTCTTAATGTCTGTGAAGGTTATCTTGAGGTAATATTTATCGATTTTTTTGGAAATATTTGCACATTGCAAGTGCTTCAAGGTCTTTGACAAACCTAATTTGTGTTTGAGAAACCAATGTAATATATTCTCTGTTGAAATATTCACCAGCACAACTGCCTAAAAATTGTCTTTGACAAATCATTGTAATATATTCTATGTTAAAATATTGACCAGCACAGCCACAGCGGGGCAAATTTTGTAGCACTCTATTCTATGAGAATGAAATATTGAATCCCAAGTTGGAGGTGATAGAGCAGTGCCTGTAATGCCACACAAACTGGCAGCATTAAACCCAAGCTATATGTGAAATGGAGAAGACTGCCACAGTGAAAAGGCTTCTTCTGCATTAATGTCCCAAAGGCTAAGATGTATCTCATCTTCCTTTATGTATGGCATGCCCGCTGCTATGCAAATTAATTCTTCGTCACTGAGAAAATTGTATTCTTTGCTGAAGTTATCCTCTTCCTGCAGGATAATGTTATTAATAATGGCAGGAAGACTACCAGGGTCTGGCAGTATCATGCACTTCTGCTCCGAGGCTTCCATGTCAACCGGTGGGAGTCGCGAATTCATTTCAGCATTAACTGTCAATTTGGTTTCGGCTTCTGCAATACCATGTGGAGTATGAGGACCATCATGAGAATCATGAGGTTGCCCTTCAATTTTCAGAAATGAATCACTGGATAATCCTTTCATTTTTTCATTGTGATGGGAAGAAGAACATCTGTCTGCAAGAGTTATACAGTGAGGTTTGACAACATGACTATGATTTTTCTTCTTCAATGTGGTGTTCCAATAATTCTTGACAGCCAAAGCGGTACGGCCTGGTAATCTTCCTGCAATGAGAGCCCACCTGCAAATTGGCATCCTTCACAAGGTTTAGATTGACATAATAAGGATTTGAATGTTACAAGCATGTGGGGATTTTCATTTGTGAAATATGAAATGAATTAATGGCTGAACAAATAGATTTATGGCGGTATATATGAATTTGTATTTAAAATTGTTTTTATTTTCATGGTAGACTATGTGTATTTAATGCCGATGAAATAAAGTAAATTGTAATACTTAGATTAATTAGTGAATGATAAGTTTTTGGATAATCATTCTTGAAGGTTTAATGTTTTGAGTGGACATTTTACTAATAATCAGAGATAAAAATTTGAAATTTAACTAGTTTGAAGAAAAATTAAAGAGGGATATGTATTGAAGAATAGTCTTTTGGCAAAGTGTTTATCTAAAGTGTTTATCTAAAGGTAATTTATTTTTTAATAGGTTGAACAATTATGAAAATCTATATTCTAAAATTATAGATCTATTTTATGTATTGAAGAATAGTCTTTTGGCAAAGTGTTTATCTAAAAGGCAATTTATTTTTTAATAGGTTGAACAATTATGAAAATCTATATTCTAAAATTATAGATCTTTTTCAACTGTTACCTTTTCTATCTCCCAATTTAATCCCTTTTCTTACAGGAGACAACCTTCCAACTTTTGTGTTCATGGATGAAGTGTAATACTTAACCTATACTTGACTTAGAATCTATTATTTATCTCTTATCATATCTATTATCTATTTAGACTCATCTAATTTTATCTATATAGATCTCTGTTAGTAGTCATAGATTATTGAACTTAAAAAGCTCATAATAATGAATAAATTATCTACCTCAAACCAAATAAAAAATCCTAATTCTCCGCACAATGAATAACTATAAAATCTTCACTCTTAAAAATAAATTATGTTATTATAATCTTTAAAAACATAATATTAAAAAATCAAAAAATCAATTAAGTAAGTATTCTATATATTTTCTTATAAATTACTTCTATCATATTCAATTTCTTAAATTCCAAATAAATCTCAAACAAATAGATATCAAATGTAACACATTCCCACATAGAACTTCACAATAAATATAAATCTTTGGACAAATTTTACTGTAACATTTCAATCAATACATGCAACCTGAATGAAAGTATTTTATTCTATATGCAATTTAAGAGATCACCTGTTTCCAACGATTGTGTGCATACGAACGATGAGATCATCCTCATCACAAGAGAAAACACTGAATTTCCGTTCAGGACGGAGATAGTTTGTCCAGCGAAATCTGCAGCTCTTTGCACTTCGTTTCAAACCTGCAGTCATAATGAGCAGTATAATGGAAATTTATCATAGTTTATTGTAAATTAAACTTATTTTGAGTGGGAGAAAGAAAGGAATAGAATTTTTCTTGCTCAAGTTTAATTTCCGCAAAATTTTTCGCAGATAACCAGATAAACATAAATGTTAACAATATACCTATATTCCTCATATGAAATATATGAACATGTATTTATATTTTTCTAAACTGAACTGAAATATAATTTTTACCCGTGATTCGTGAAACGTGGGACCATTTCCCTTCTCCATGAGCTTGGATGTGTTTAACCAGAAGACGATCTTCTTCACGAGACCACGGACGCCTTCCCTGCAATCTCATGACGATTATTATTCATCAAACTTCTCCTTCCTGCAGTCTATGAAGCCATTCTGCAAGTCAGTACAGTTGAGGATATATAGTTGAGGACTCTCGAACGAAACAAGAAGAGAACCTTGGTCCGGTAGAGTAGAAGGTCAGCAAATTGACATTAAAAGAAGGGAGGAAGATGTTGCAGAGACGGCACCATGAAGATGAACGTGGAGAGAATAGCTGGCTTTTGATTCATGGAACGCTCCGTAAAATTCAGGTAGGCGAGTACCTTTCACTTATCCCACATGGGAAGTTCCAAAAGGGTAGAGTACTGAAGCAATGTCTTACTTATAACACAAGATATCTTGCTTTTTACTTCCCTGTCACCTGCGTGGTGCATCAGTCGACAGAGTTCTTTCCACATAAGATACTATTGTTCAAACGAATATTTTACATTTTTGGGAAGTATTTATTATAATAGAGATTATGGAATACTTTTGTCAGTATTTTAGAAAACAATATTTTACCTTTTTGGTAAGTATTTATTATAATAGAGATTATGGAATACTTTTGTTAGTATTTTAGCATTTGATTTTCAGAAATATTTTACATTTTTTTGATAAGTATTTATTATAATAGAGATTATGCACTACTTTTGTTAGTATTTTAGGAGTTGATTTTCAGTGAAGGAGTATTTTGGGTGCACGCTCTCGAGATGCTCTCAAAGCATTTTCTGTCAGTGCCAATGTCTGACAGCTGACAATGTCTTTGCAGCATTTTTTTGGTCAGTGTCAATGTCTTTGCAGCATTTTCTGTCAGTGTAAATATCTTTGTAGCTTTTTTACTGTGTAGTATCATATTTGAGATAACCATCTTTTCTTAAATAGTGTTCACATTATTGATATATTTGTAGCTTTTTGACTGTGTAGGTATCATATTTGAAATAACCATCTTTTCTCAAATATTGTTCATATTATTGAAAATTGAAATCTTTAGATTTTGTATTCAAATAATGTTCACATTATTGAAAATTGAAATCTTTAGAATTTGTAGGCATCATATGTGAGATGATCATCTCTTCAATATTGTGCACATCTAAGTTTACATCTTTGGATTTTTGAAAATTGAAATCTTTATGCCTATATGTGAGATAACCATCTCTTCTCAAATATTGATGAATATTGCTCCCATCAAGTTCACATCTTTGGATTATTGAAAATTGAAATAATATTGTTCACATCAATTTCACATCTTTGGATTATTGAAAATTGAAATAATATTGTTCACATCAAATTCACATCTTTGGATTATTGAAAATTGAAATATTTAGATTTTCTAGGGATCATATGTGAGATAACCATCTCTTCTCAAATATTGTTCACATCTTTGGATTATTGAAAATTGAAATCTTTATGCTTATATGTGAGATAACCATTTCTTCTCAAATATTGTTCACATCATGTTCACATCTTTGGATTATTGAAAATTGAAATAATATTGTTCACATCAAGTTCACATCTTTGGATGCTTGAAAATTGAAATCTTTGGACTTTGTAAGCATCATATATGAGATAACCATCTCTTCTTCTCAAATATTGTTTACATCTATGGATTATTGAAAACTGAAATCTAAATGCCTATATGTGAGATAACCATCTCTTCTCAAATATTGTTCACATCTTTGGACATCGTTGGATTATTGAAAATTGAAATAATATTGTTCATATGAAGTTCACAATTTTGGATTATTGCAAATTGAAATCTTTAGACTTATTAGGTTATGCATTTTAAATATCTTTGGATTATTGAAAATTGAAATTTTTAGAAATATTAGGTAATGTGTTTTAAAAGTTTAAAATTAATTTATATTTAGACATATTAGGTTATATATTTTAAAAGGTTTAAAATTAATTTATATTTATCTTTTTAAAAGGGAATTAAAATTTTTGAAATATTTTTTTTATCATAACACATTTACTTTTTACAAAGTTGTTTTGGTATATGAAAAATATTTGAAAAAAAAAACAAAACATATATATATATATTTTTTTTATGTTTTTCATTATAAAATATCTTAAGTTTGGGTAAAATAGTTGTATGGTATTTATTTATGATATTGTTATATTAGTTTTTATTTTTCAATCAAATTAAAAGAATAAAAAAAAAATTACTTTTGGAAAAAAGAATTCAACACTAAACAATAAAATTCTGTAATTTTTTTTATTTTTTTTGTGAATAGTTTTTTAAAATTCTAAATTTGTAAGCTTTTTCACACCTAATGTATACAAACACTTTTGATACACTTTTGGTTATTATCTTGTGATATTGTGTATGACCAGCCTTAACTTCTTCGGGTTAATGGGAAGGAATATCAGATAGACTTGGCTTTTATCTTTCTGCCATAGTTTTGAGACTATTTATATGATTTTTTTTTTATATATTTGGATTTTGTAGATAACGTGAGATTCAATAATTTCATAAATTGAATTATTAGTGAGGAAAATGCTTCATAAATTAAGTTATAAAGTAAGGGAATCTTATTAATGTAATTTTTTTTTAATCAAATATTATTAAATTTATTATAAATAAGTAAAATAGTTATTTGAGCTCCAACGTTAATCTAATGGGTTGCTAATCATGAGATCGCTCTTACTTATTTTATCGACAAAGATCTTTTCAAATTAATTTACCTAAACTTTTTTAGTTGGATATAAGGCCCACTCAATTTATTATTTAAACACATTAAAAATAAAATATCTAACTTAGTTTTATTGGAAAATTTATGGACCAATATTATATAAATATTACTACTTTTATGTTTATAAAATCTAATTTGTTAGTAAAAATTTAAAAAAATTATATAATTAATTTTATTTTATTTAATTATTATGAATTATTATTTATATTTAAGTTATATAAATATTTATTTTAAATGACATATCTTATCTAAATTAAAATTTTTTAAAAACTAATTTATTTAATTTATTTTTAATCTATTATTAATTATTATTTTTTAATTATATATAAATATTCATTAATAACATATTTTGTATAATAACATTTGTACATAAATATATGGAAAATTATTAAATAATAATATTGAATTTAATTACTATATTATTTTTTCTATTTTAGAAAAAAAAATTATTAACATTTTATATTGATTTTATTATGTTAAATTCAAATAAATAATATTCTAAAAATTCCAAAAAACAATCACGCCATGACATCATGGTTTTTTCTCCTTCACTGCAATTCAACATTGAATTCTAATTTTGTCTGCATTCCCTCAATAGACTTACTCTAGTTATCAAGTTGGTATTGATGGCGGAAGTAAAGGAGATCATTCCAAATGAAAATTCAATATTTCTTTATTTATGACCTTAACTTGAAGTCACTTTCTCCACCTCCTTACGCGGGAATAGTTTCTCTTTTTTCACCCTTTATTTATTTATTTAATAGGACTGTGCTTCGTCATTTATAATTTTCAATGAGAAAAAGAGGGATCCTGACTTATTGAGAGTAGAGGAGGTTTCCCCTTCAGAGAATTATTTATAGACCTCTGATATCAGTTTTCTTGCTAATTGATTTTCCCCTTTTTCTTTCTCTACTTTACTGGATTGGCAAGAAAAACACTATTTACTTACAATACTGAGTTGAGGAATGAGGATCCTAGAATATATACAAGTTTTAAGTTTCTACTAAAATCTTTCCATTCGAGTGGATTGTATTTGCATTCACACATCATTGACTTTAAATATATGTAAACATGTTCTAACCGCTACAAAACCACCCAAATTGTTTGGGCATATCTAAAATTTTGGGTCCCTCTCTGCTCACCTCAAGCAATTAAGGGATGTTCCATTCATTGATTAACTAATCCCCACATGGATTGTTCTTATCGTATCCTATCAATGCACTCACTCATTCCATCATGCAATATAAATTCCATTCTTTTGTCATTCCTCATCTCACGTATTGACCCTACCATTACATTAAGGTTTTGGAAGTGTGATGTCTTTTCCATGACTTCAGATATTATCCCTATGTAATATGCCTTTCAATCTATGGCAGCACCATGTGTGGGCAGATCAGACTCCAATCTAGCTTTCATTATATTGACCATACTAGGGTTTGGGGAGAAACCCTAAATTGGCACAAGAATGATTCCCTTCATGATTTAACCTAATTCATACACCTCTAAGTACACACTCTCATGGCATGGCATACAACATTGTAAGATTCACTGCATTCATACTCCCCTAGGTCCATGTTTAGCTCCCCATCTTAGCATGTGCATTAAGTTTTATGAGAATGATATTTTTCCCTTGCACCATTGCAACCCTAGCACTTAGGTGATTGAAGATCCAACCCTGCTTTGAATTAATTCTCACTCTCTAGGATGAATGATTACAAACACTTCCAAGTTTTTTCCCTATAAGTGTGACATCACCTTGGGTAAAATATAACAACATGGTCGCCTGAAATCAATAAGCCCTCTAAAGTGCTAGAACCTTGAGTTGTTTTTAAATCCAAACATTTTTGTTTGACCAATATAATTGATTATACCTTAACTTGGTTGCTTCATTACTTATTCGGTTGTCACATGAAAAAGTGATGGATAGTAAAATAATGATAT